>CM035156.1:163754925-163868537 GCA_020205615.1 Panax quinquefolius
CCTCATCACATTTATTGATACATTATTTTACAAAAATGGTGAGGACTACTAAATAACTCTCTCTAGAACCTTCATTCCATACCCCGACTCGTACTCATTTATATTCTCGCCTCCACGAGAAAAATGGAACAAAAAAGGAAAAGGGTGAGCTCAACTAGCTCAAGTAAAGAATATTATGACTAAGATAATATACAACAAATTACCGTTAGTCTTCAACAGGGAAAAATCTAATAGAATACAATAGACAACAAATTTTAAATCAATATTATAGAATGAAATAATAATTCATTAGAAGAGTTAAGTAGAGAATGCAAACTACTATCTTCTATGTATGAATTTAAAAGTTCATCGCCTATCTTTTATCCCTATAACATCAATCAATATACATACAGGAATCGAATATTCATCTTTGCACTACAGCCAAAGATATTCATCGATTGGTCATGTTCATTTAAACACCGCTTTCATCTTTGCACTACTGCCAAAGATATTCTTGAGAAATCATTCATCTTTGCACTACTGCCAAAGATATTCAATAATATCATCATTTAAGACCGAGGATGATTTAAAAATATTTTAAAGAAACGAATCCGGTGAAACAAAATGACAAGGATTAAGGATTAAGGATTCGTACTTTGTTTTATCCATGTTCAAAATACCTCAAAAATAATCATAGTGGTGTAAAATTCAAGAATGATCAAAACATGGATACAATCAAAGCTAGTATCCGTAATAGATGTTTTGGACAAAAAGAAGAAATTTTATTTTTTGAATAGAATACGTGAATAGTGCCAGTATCGTGAATAAGAACTCACACCAAAAGATAGAAATTCCCTAAAAAAACATCTTCACGCTTCATGAATAGTACTCGTGAATAGTAACTCATGAATAGTAAACCCGACATGAAAAAGTTCCAAATTTGATAAAAGTTCCAACCAATATTTCAAAGATAATGATATTGAAGAAATAATATCATTTGAGAAGAAAATAACATCCCTTACCTCGAAAGATTAAGATTTCTAATTGGAATAGGGTATAAGGTCAAGGAACTTTGCACCGTCTAGCAATACTCAAAGTATACTCAAAATACTCACAAGAATACGCTCGATAATATAGAGAGAAAACTTGAGTTTACGGTGTGATTTTCAATTCTAACCTAAGCACCCTATTTATAGAAATCGCTAGAACACCAAAGCGTAAAATTTAATAAATTAATAATATAATTATATAAATTTCTTACACATGCCTAGAATCTGATTTCAGCCATCAAACACATGCCACCTTCTAGAAAAAGTAAGAAAAAACGTTTTTCTAATTTTAAATATTTTAAACTTTCAAAAATCAATTATTTCGGAGCTTGAACTTCAATAATTCATAATAAATAGCCCTTTCATCAGAAAAATCGAAAATCTCGTGAGTTTTTATAGGAATTTCAATTCTCTACAACTTTGCAGAAGAAAGTTTTTCCAAATTCCAAATAGAAATTGACCGAAATCCACAAATGGGCGATTTTACAGGCTATAATCAAATTTCAGTAAATAAATGGGGTCCACCAACATGTTTAACATGTTTTAAATATTTATTGCAACAAAAATACTCTTCCTCCTCGTATACTCATAAATCCCACATTCGTTGTAAAAATATCACCATTATTATATTATTAAAATATAATAATACATTATCTTATCAGATAAAATTTCAATTTTCAACAATTGTCACATTAAAATTTTTCTCCATCTATATCCATATAAAATCAATATTTTCCTCATCATATGAATCAATAATTAATTATTCACAAATAATATTACGTAATCACAATATTGACAAACTGGAGGCGCCTCCTAGAAAGAGGGGCTTTCAATAAGAATTTCTTCTTCTGCTTGGTAGCAATTAGGTGATCAAACCTCTCCTGTATGTAACTTTCTAGACATTGCCAATAATGTTATCTAATAATATTATTCAGATAATATGAATTATTGCTTCGATCATTGAAAAATCTTGTGTAATGACAATTATTGAAACAACAAAGAATATAAAATATCAACGCAGCAATTATTAACTCAATAAAATATTGAATAAGAATTATCGTAACCATTATCGAGTAGTGCCTTCTTCACGTAAGGATCAATAATTGGTGCAATACCGTGTATCTCTTGTGTTTTAACCACCGAGTATTTTAACAAAGATAATTGTGAATAACAACTACGCAGATTATTTTTAACCAACTTATATTTATGCGTTTTTCTTCATCCAATCGCTTTCACATTATGGGCCCACACATGGCTCGCTACTCGTCGCACGAATATTCCCCGACAAGCATTTAATATTCCACGACCAAACGAATATTCCCGAAAACAATGAATATTTTATAACCACTTGCTTATTTTGGAGTATTTATATTTTTACCCTTAACTATCCACATTAATCAAATCAACCCTTACTATTTCAAAATAATAAATAGAGAAAATTAGATTTCATTAATAATAAGTTGGGGTCTTACAGTAAAAGCCAATTTATTGAGAGTATACATGAGTGAACCATTGATTCGAGCGAAACACGCAAGGGAGTGGTGAGGAAACTGTTTTCTACTAACCCTTATTTTGCAAGAAATATGCCTAGCTCAAAGGATAAAGGAACTCATGAGAACAACCTTCGACAAATTTGAATTGAAATTCCGGATGGAAGAAATGCATAAAGAATGGGATCGGAGATTGAGAAAGACTATAGAGCAAATGCAAGAACAATTAGAAGAGATGAGGGTGTGTATGGTCGAGCTATCCCAAAACACTCTTGGGATGCAAAACAAGACGAGGACACAACAAACCCGAAGCGAAGAAAAGGAAGACCTTACGGTGAGGGACGATGAGTGTGTGGAAGATCATGAATCTAATTTCCGACATCAAAGACACGGAGGTGCTAGGGAAAGAAGAGGTCAGGACAGAGAAGATGGAAATTTGGATAGCATAAAAATGAAGATTCCAGCTTTTCAAGGCACGGGTGATCCTGAGGCTTATTTAGATTGGGTAACCAAGATGGAGCGAATCTTTGACTGTCACAACTATTCAGACCTCAAGAAAGTCAAACTGGCCATTACGGAATTTTCTAGATATGCATTGATATGGTGGGATCAGTTGATAGCTAATCGGAAAAGGTGTGATGAGCGGCCGATTACAACTTGGGCAGAGATGAAAGCTATAATGAAAAAGAGGTTTGTACCAGCATACTATCAACGGGAGATCATTCGTAATTTACAAACTCTTAAACAGTGGAAGTCGGGTGTGGATGAATATTACGGTGGAGATGGAGATGTTGAAGGATCTAGGCTAACTTGATTGAGGACAATGAAACATCGATGGCTAGGTTCTCGATGAGATTGAATCGGGAGATTGCAGACTTGGTTGAACGACAACATTATTTAGAGTTGGAAGAACTGGTCCATATGGCTACTAAGATAGAGAAACAACTCAAGAGGCGATGAGGACAACAAGGACAATCTAATGCTAGTTCATCATGGAGACCCAATTTGGCAAAGCGAGAGGAAAAGATAGCTGCGTTCAAGCCAAGGGTGGAACCCAAGCAAGGATCAACTAGCCTAGAAACTCAAGGTAAAACTGAACAACCTTCTTTTGGTCGTAATCGAGATATTGTATGTTTTAAGTGTCAAGGCAGGGGACATATTTCTAGCCAATGTCCAAATCAGAGGAAAATGTTGTTACTTGACAATGGAGATGTGGAGACCGAGGGGGAAGATAGCGACACCGATTCTATGCCACCATTAGAGGAGATAGGTGAGGATGCAATACATGGTGAAATTCTGGTTACAAGAAGAGCACTTAGTACACAGGTTAAGGAGGAGAAGCGGAACAACGGGAAAATCTATTTCATACTCGATGTCTTGTGAATGGGAAAATTTGTTGCGAAGTTATAGATGGAGGCAATTTGCATAAATGTGGCGAGCACTACGATGGTGGAGAAATTGGGGTTAACTACTACCAAACATCCGCAACCGTATCATTTGCAATGGCTCAATGATAATGCAGACATTAAAGTAACCAAACAGGTGTTAGTTCCATTTGCTATGGTCGATTATATTGATGAGGTATTGTGTGATGTGGTGCCCATGCAGGCAGGACACATATTGTTGGGTAGACCATGGCAGTTTGATAGGAGGGTTCAACATGACGGGTTTACCAACGTATATTCATTCGTTCACGACAAGAAGAAGATCTCGTTGCGTCCTTTGTCACCACAACAAGTACATGAAGATCAAATTCATTTGCAGAAAAATTATGTACAAAGAAAAGAGAGTGAAGAAAAGAAAATCAAGAAGAAAAAAGAGAGAAAAGAAAGAGAGAAAAGAAAGAAGAGAAAAAACAAATATCTTGGCAAAAAAGAGTGATGTGAGAAGAGCTTTGATTTCTAAACGACTTATGATTTTACTTGAGTATAAAGAGGCGCTTTTGAATACTAACGCTAATGATTCTTTGCCTAGTGTTGTCTCTCATCTCTTACTGAGAATTCAAAGATGTATTTCGAGGAGCTTCCTCATGGACTACCACCTATTCGGGAATTGAGCATCAAATTGATTTTGTTCGGTGCATGACGATTCCAAACCCGCCAAATTTTATCGGAGTAATCCCGAGGAGACAAAAGAGTTACAAAGGCAAGTTGACGAGCTGATGGAGAAAGGATTCGTGAGAGAAAGTATGAGCCCATGTGTAGTTCCGGTGATCCTAGTCTTTTAAAAAGGATGGAAAATGGAGGATGTGCATCGATTGTCGAGCGGAAAATAACATTACGATAAAATATCGACATCCCATTCCTCGTTTAGATGACATGTTAGATGAATTACATGGGTCTTGCATATTTTCAAAAATTGATTTAAAAAGTGGTTATCATCAAATTAGAATGCAAGAGGGTGATGAATGGAAAAAAGCGTTTAAAACTAAATACTGGTTTTTATGAATGGTTAGTATTACCTTTTGGTTTAACTAATACACCGAGCACTTTCATGAGATTAATGAACATGTGTTTGCGTCCATTCATTGGAAAATTTGTCGTAGTTTATTTTGATGATATCTTAATTTATAGCAAAAAACTTCAAGATCATGCATTGCATTTAAAATCATTTTAGATGTACTTAGAAAGAAAAGTTATTTGTTAACATGGAAAAAATGCACGTTTTGTTCGAATAGAATTGTTTTTCTTAGCTTTGTTGTGAGTTCTGTTGTGGAGTCCAAGTTGATGAGGAGAAAATACGCATGCGATCCGGATCGGGCCGGAAGTCCAACCAATGTGAGTCAAGTACGAAGCTTTCATGGACTTGCAAGTTTCTACCGACGTTTTGTTTGGAATTTCAGTGAGATTACAGCACCATTGACCGAGGTCATCAAGAAAAGTGTGGGCTTTAAGTGGGGTGATGAACAGGAAAAAGCATTTAATTTGATTAAGGATAAATTGACAAATGCTCCTTTACTTATTTTGCCTAACTTTGTTAAAACTTTTGAGATTGAGTGTGATGCTTCAGGTTTAGGGATTGGAGTCATGTTGATGCAAGAAGAGAAACGATTCGTATTTCAAGTTGAAAAATTGAGTGGGGCGGCTTTAAACTATCCTACATATGACAAAGAGATGTATGCTTTGGTTAGAGCTTTGGAGACATGGCAACATTACTTATGGCCTAAAGAGTTTGTGATCCACACCGATCATGAATCATTGAAATATTTGAAGGGACAACACAAGTTGAACAAAAGACATGCACGATTGATGGAATTTATCGAGACATTTCCATATGTTATTCGATATAAGCAAGGTAAGGAGAACGTCGTTCACAGATGCTTTCTCTCATGCAGTATGTTTTGTTAAATACTCTTGATACTGAAATTGCTTGGGTTTGAACGAATTAAAGAGTTATATGATAAAGACCTTGATTTGATGTGAAGAGTTTAAAACTTGTGAAAAGAATGTTGTGGGTAAATACTTTAGAGTTGATGGATTCTTGTTTCGAGAAAATAAACTATGTATTCTCGCATGTTCTTTGCGTGAGTTGTTGGTTAGGGAATCATATGGGGCGGTTTAATGGGACATTTTGGTGTTGATAAAGCTTTTCTTTGTTTTAAAAGAACATTTTTATTGGCCTCATATGAAACGGGATGTAGAAAGAATATGTGATAGATGTATTACTTGTCGCCAAGCTAAATCTCATGTTCAACCCCATGGATTGTATACACCATTGCCTATTCCTAATGAACCTTGGATTGATCTTTCTATGGACTTTGTGTTGGGTTTACCTAGGTCTAAGCATGGTTATGATTCGATATTTGTGGTTGTGGATAGATTTTCAAAAATGGCACATTTTATTCCATGTCATAAAACTGATGAGGCATCTCATGTTGCTGATTTGTTCTTTAGGGAGATTGTGTGTTTGCATGGTATGCCTAAAACTATTATTTCTGATAGAGATACAAAGTTCTTAAGTTACTTTTGGAAGACCTTGTGGTGTAAATTGGGTACTAAACTGTTATTTTCTACTACTTGTCATCCACAAACTGATGGTCAAACTGAAGTAGTAAATAGGACTTTATCGGCATTGTTACGGGCTATCATTAAAAAGAATATCAAACAATGGGAAGAATGTTTACTACATGTTGAGTTTGCATATAACCGATTCATTTCATTCTCGCTACTAATTTTCTCCAATTGAAATTGTATA
Source organism: Panax quinquefolius (assembly GCA_020205615.1). Classification (NCBI taxonomy): domain Eukaryota; kingdom Viridiplantae; phylum Streptophyta; class Magnoliopsida; order Apiales; family Araliaceae; genus Panax; species Panax quinquefolius. The sequence goes on from CM035156.1 coordinate 163,761,638, forward strand.
TGGTTTTAATCCTTCGACACCGTTGGATTTATCACCATTACCTATTTCAATATACTAACATGGATGGAAAGAAAAAGGTCGATCTTGTTAAGCGATTCATGAAAGAGCCAGACAAAACATTGAACGGAGGACAGAACAGTACATTAAGCACGTGAACAAGGGACGACATCAAGTGATTTTTGAGCCCGGAGATTGGGTGTGGTTACATATGCGGAAAGAAAGATTCCCAGTTCAAAGACGGTCGAAATTGCTTCCGAGGGGAGATGGTCCATTTCAAGTTCTCGAGCGTATCAATGACAATGCCTATAAATTGGATTTGCCAGGTGAGTATAATGTTAGTGCTACATTTAACGTTATTGATCTAAGTCCGTTTGAAGTAGGTGACGATTTGAGGACAAATCCTTTTCAAGAGGAGAGGAATAATGAGGACATGGCATGCGTGGATTCAAACAAAACTAAAGGGACGTGGGGATCAAGCAAGGCTAGAACAAAGAGGTTCAAACAAGGTCTCAATGGATTGATCCAAGATATTTGGGCTAAAGCTAACGCAAGAAAATCCACAGAGGAGGCAAAAGAGCAAGAGACACAAATTTGGGTCAATTTAATACAAGCCCAATTTTGATCATTCTAGTAAAGCCCACAAATTAAATACTCCACGAATTAAATTTTCAACAGGCTTATCATTACAATTTGGTGCAGCAACATTAATATACACGTGGGCCATATTTTTAAAGTTATCAGACCTCACATTCAAGCATATCAACTTTAATGCATGGAGCATGTTCTTCATATTATTTATCACGTGGGCCCTTGTTTTTCTACACTTACTGCTAGCATGGAATATCAATTCCAAAGAGTACTTCGGATTTTGGGTTATAAAGGAATGGAATAATGTGCTTCACGCTAATAACAACTTTCACGCTACAGATTTTATTTTTTTATTTGGATTCTTAATTTTAAATTCTATTGTAATTAGGATTTATTTTAATTAGAATTTCTTTTCCAAATTGATTTCTATTTCCTTATAGAAATTAGGGTTATAGTTTATAAATTCCTATTAGGATTTGAATTGTTTTGAGTAGTATAAATAGAAGTCCAAGTTATGTAATCAAATACATTATCATCATTATTATTCAATATACTTGTGAGTTTATTCTCTACTTTTGGTTCTTTGAAGAATTCCTAACTAATTCTTAGTTATTTCTTTGAGATTCAATTTGACTTATCATACAACAATTCATAGTTGTGTGTGGCGTCTTTCACCGCATCAATCGTCGATCAGATCTTTGAGATTACCGCTTCAATATAAGCGAGGGTCAAAGTGTCGTTGGTGTCCATTCAACGCAGAATTTCGAACGCGAGCAATTGTACCAAGATTACCGCTCTACATATAGGCGGAGGGTTAAGGTGTTCTGAAATTCACCCAATTTGTCGTCTAGAAATGATCGGTAAGGGCGACCACCTCACGCAAAGCGTCATAGTGGAGTCTATAGATTATACTAATTAGGGATTCTAATGTATTTTTGTAATCATAAAAGTTGAAAATATTATTACCATTATAGATTATACTAATTAGTATAATGTTTAATTAATAATACTATCTACAAAATTAGTATAAGAATTAATTAGTATATATTTCCTAAAATTCCTAGATAATATTAGGATATAAAACTTTGTATTTTCTGAGTACATTTTATCATGATTTACTATTTATTTTTACTGAAATCTTAGTGCATGCATTTATATGTAATTATATGTATGTAAATCTATTTATGCAAATCCCCGGATTCCCATTTTTTGAGATTGGCCAAACTGCCAAATCCCCGTTTGTGAACCCGAATCCTTGCTTCTTATATCTGTAATGATCCTCATTGTCTCTCTCATCTGCTGACATTGAATCTCTATTCCTTTTTTATGTTTTTTTTTTAATTTTTTACATTTGCAGGTTATTTGTTTTCCCTAAACCATGCCCGCTTGGTTGTCTTAATGGCTACTATTTATTCTCTATACTGTGTAAAGTAAAAGTTCAAGTGGGATGGCTTGGTGTTGCTGTATCGATAAGTCTTTCCTTTCTCTCTAATGACTTATTGAACTATGTACTCCAATGGTGTGACAATTTGAGAGAAAGCACACACTTTGAAGAGCAGAAAGAATCAGTCATTCTCTGAAGATGACCTCTCGAGAGATTATGAATATTCTGTGCCTACTAATGAAGCTGAAAAGGCGCTTTCTTGTAAATCTTCCAGTACCAAATCATCATCCAGCAAATCAGCTAGCACTCCATCCTTTGTCAACAAGCAGAATGAGTGTTCTGCTAAGCATGTAATCAGAGAAGAGGCAAATTCTCCCGACGAGATGAAAATGATTTAAAGCAGCATGGATCATTATGAAGCGCTGGGATTTTCTCGCCACAAGAAAATTGACGCTGTCTTATTAAAGAAGGAATACCGGAAAAAGGTATGCTGTAGTGAGAGACAAATAAACTTGCTAATTGATCTTTGTTCTCCTGTTGCCCTTTTACATAAGGTCGACAATGCTCAAGAAATCTTTTGAAATTTCTGAAGAGAATTGTTTAAATGTGTGTTGCAGCCCTGCTCAAGTCATTTATTTTTCGCTTTAATTCTTACTCTCTCTGTCAGTCTGGCTAGATTGACTCTCTTCTCTTGACAAATGGTATAAGAAAGAGGAGTAATCCAATACTTCAATTTGCTTCCATTTTACTCTTAAAGTAATGCATTGTATATGGGATAAGGTCCAAAAGTTTCAAACTCTGTATTTACTTTTTCAAACATTAGTGTAATTAGTGAAATTGCACAATAAATGCGCTGACATGTGGAACGTGGTCACTTTATATGGGATCCCAAAGTCGAAAGGGGCCACTTAAATTGGAATGGATGGAGTATTTCTTAATGTGGGAGAAGTCCTCAGTCCACACAAAACCAAGCATGGTCCACTAAATCAAAACAAAGATTGTGCTATGAACTTTAATTTTGTGGATTGATCCAGTTTTTCTAACGAATCAGCCACTATGTTCTTTTCTCTGTTTAAGTGCGTTGATCCCTTCAATGTTGTTATTTCCACTACAATTTATACAACCTGAATGAATAGCTTTCTTTGCATCATCTTTTTGTAAGTAAAAGATAATCATTCTTTTGAGTACCATATTCCCTCTCATATTTTTGCCCCACTTGTTGCTTGTGGTTTGTTTCACAACACATCTTGCATGCTAAACTTATGTGTCAATGGATGCTTAAATTCTCAAGGAGTGGGGAGCAGGAATAAATTTAAGAGAGAATGTCAATGACAAATAAAATATCAATAGAATGAAATAACCCATGAGGTCAGATAGTTGTATTAGATGCTAGCATGGAAGTGATTATTCCTATGCAAGTGCTGAAACTTTACCTTTTTCAGCAAATCATGTGCGCCTAATTTCATACCTGCACACTAATATTTGCATGCATATATTTGTATTTATAAATATTAATATATCAAGATGTTTATCAGTTTGTTTCTTTTCTGGTATACTTATTGTTGGCCTTTATTTGTTAGGTCACGCTTGTGCACCCTGATAAAAACATGAGAAGCCCACTAGCAAGTGAATCATTTAAGAAACTTCAATGTGCATCTGAGGTATCCATTCCTTCAAAGTCTAATCTTGAACTTGGCTTAATTGTTCATGTAAACAACCTTGTTTTTAGTTTACGAATCTTGAAATGGAAGTTGTAGTTGTCTACCTAATTTACGATTGTCACAATATTCAGTTTCTTTCTGATTCTACGAAGAAGCGAGACTATGATGAGCAACTAAGAAAGGAAGAATATAAGAATGTATCGCATAAATCTCCTGATACTCCCCGTCAGTTATGATCAAGTAAATTTGCTTGTTTGTATAACTACAAATCTTACATTTGAAATTATTATATTATCTTTGCAGAACACATTCAAAAGTCAGATGGGAAATTAGGAAGCTAATTTTGAACAATTACTAGTAAACTTAGTTATTTTTATTCCTGGTTGGAATAATTTAATAATATCACTTTAAATGTATGAAATCCTGTTTTTCGACTTCCATATATCTGAGATCTAGACTTATTCTTGTTGAAGCATACTTTTTCCTTTTTTATGTCTTCACTCTGCTAGATCTGTGTTCCTAATAGCTATAATATTAATACACCATTTATTTTTGTTTGTGCTTTCAAATATTTTTAATAGTGATGATTATCTTATGCACATTAACAGTAGTTAAGTTATCTCCTATCTGGGTTGTTTTTAGCCTGTGCCAATCCTCAGAGCGAGACCGCTTGAGAGAATGACTGAAAACTTACCTTTTCAGGAACTGTTTTCTATTTCTAAAGAGAAAATAAGGGCCGAAGCTAGGTTTTATTTCTGCCAACTCTTTTGAAATTATTTTGAACTAGATAACAATTTTGCTCAATACTTGGATCAAATTAATTAAGAATATTCCGAAACAGCCCCGTACATATCAGCAAAGCAGAAATACTGTAGCTGCCTCTTTTTTTGTTTCCACCTCTTGGTTGCATGAAATTCTCCCAATGACATCCCCATTGGTAAAAAAATGCATCTATTAAGATAGATATGTCATGAACAAGAATAGATAGGATACCTGATAAGGTAATCTGCTACAGGTTAATAATATGATTTAAATTTTGTATAAACATGCCTCTCAAATGAGAAGGATAGACCGGATTACTGCTATGAAGAATCAAGACGTATACAGTGCACAAAATATGGCAATTCACACATTTGGGTTTGCACCAATAGGACCAAGACCAAGGCAAGATAGTGTCAGGTGGGGTTTCTTTTGTGTTTGCTTGCTCTCATTCTCTTTCACTATTTTTGCACTTGATATAAAATTAAACTTGTTTTGGATTTAGGATTGCTGCCAATATCATCAAGCCAAGGATGGAGATGGATGGCTTGAATACAGAGGGTCACTTGTGTTTGATCGGTCTCAAAAGGTATACTACACCTTCCAGGAAAATAAGTTATTTAATCGTTTATTTATTTTTTAGCTTTAAAATTTTAATAAATCGAGTATTATACAACTTTGGCTTCTTTTAGTACAACTCTGGTTTAGCATCACTTATTTGTTTTATTACACATCTTTATATTGAATACTGCCTATTTCTTTCTTTTTAGGCCTTTATAAATGTGTTTTATTTACTTTGCTAAGTGTTTTACTTGACATTTAGATGGAGATTCCACGTGCTTTTGTTTGTGCTGAGAGCAGGATCTTTGATGTATCAGAATGGGCTATTTGTCAGGTCAGTGATTTATTCAGAATATGAGCTTGTATTATACTTGGTTCAAGCTGGAACTATAACCTTTCAGCTGTGCACAAAATAAAGAAATACTAATTGAAGGTGAAAAAACAGAAAAGACTATATTTGGTCCTAAGAGATCAATTGTGAAAAGATGGTCGGAATTATGTGATGAAATCCCATATCTGGAATCTAGGGCCTCAGTCCCTTGTGATATTTAATACATAGATAGCACAATTAGTTAACAGAAGTCGATACTACTTCATTAGAGCTATACTTTATTTCAGTATTTGGAAACAATAAACCAAAAAGGTATTGCTTTAGTTTTAAATGAACTTATTTGAATCTATGTAGATTAAGAAAAATGACATTTAACTTTTAGATAATTGAACAAGAATATGGAAGTCTTATGGACATATACTCAAACGTGGAGCTAGTGTATTGCCCGCGCAGGAGAGGGGGATTTAGTCATATAGACCCAGTTTCTTATCTATGGTTTGTTTCCATGTAAGAGATTGGACTAGTATTTTGCTGTAGGAGGACGTCTGGTTGGTTCTCGTTCCTTAAATAATTTCCTTTAGCCTCTTAAATTTGTGAGGCGAAGGCCCCCTCTAAGATGAAGACTTTAGCGATGTAGATGTACAAGCCTTTGTATACCAATGTATGTGTCATGTTAGTCTGTGAGTATTCCTAATTATTTCTTCGTTATCCTATTGCATGGTGGCTCTGAAGTTTCTTGTTTTGTGTGTTGGAAACTTGGAATAGTGTTGGGTGTGTCCTAGGTGGGTGTAGGATCTTCTTGTATGCTATCATGGTTTTTGAGTTTGGAGGGAGGGCAGGAATACAGGATCCTATGGAGGTTTGGGTATCTTGTGGTGCTTTGAGGTATTTGGACGATAAGGATTACCTGTCTTTTGTCGTCAATGTTGCTGTTTGTTTGGTTGTGAGATGGGGTCACCTTTATATCATCTTTATGGGCTTCGGTCATTGGCTGGTTAAGGGAGATTCCTTATTCCTATTACTGATTCGCATTCGGATTGAAAGGCTGTCTTGCTGTATGATTTTTGTTATATTTTTTCATGTGTTGTTTGATTTGGTGGATTTTCTCATCCTCCTTGGCTTTTGTACTTCCTCTCCTTTATAATAAATCATATTTTTTATCCAAAAATAATAATAAACATGTAGTCTTGGAAATCTAAGGCTACCTTTTCTAGTGTTCCAAGCTTTGGATGATTATTTGGTGAATTTTAACCTTCCAACTCTTCCTATAGTCTTTTTGTGGATTGGATTGGTGCATATCGTAATATGCTTCATTAGTATACAATTGTATTTCTTGCTGTCCTCGTCTTTGTTAAGAGACCCGCTCCCCCAAAAAAAATGAAAAAATAAATAAATAGATCCGAAGTTCAAACAATGAAAAACTTCAGGATTCTTGTAACCTGGTTACTTGGATACCTTAATTAACATGGACTTTTATCTGTTTCTGTTTTAGTATTTTTTTTGGGTAGATTTTCTCATTTATTATGGGCATCCCATTTCCGTTTCCCGTGTCAAGATACCTGGGGATTTGGTGTACAAAAGATAATTGAACATTGGTGGCAGATAATTTGATCCTAGTCTTGAAGTTGTGTACTTGCTACATGTGGCTTATCATATATTTATTTAGATAAAGAATGAACAATGTTCCTTCTTTTGTTGTTTTGTTTCTGATTGAGTTCCAACTTGATTACTTTAGACTTCTAAGAATTGTAGGCCCAATACACATCGTCCAAGCTTCCACGTAAACATGGTTGGATTGGATAAATCAACGCAGAGATCCGGCTCAAGTAGATATCCATGGGATATGGATGCCGAAATGATGGATGAAGACGAAGAGTTTGATATTTGGCTTCAGCAGGCGTTAGCCTCCGGTCTCTTTTGTGAGACCTCCAAACGCAGAAAGAGATGGAGTCCCTTTAAGTTGCCACAAGAGAAAGGAAAGAAACATTGACGACGATCACCATGAATGTCAGCGGAAAACAACAGTAACAGACGAACCCCAACCTGCCCCAATCCCATCAACCCCAGCTGAGAAAAGAGTAATAGAGAAAATCAGTCCAAACAAAATATCATTGCGAATGGGACTGACGGATTCATCGACGAACTTGGCCGGAGATCTAGCCAGGGTCGGGGTTGAGGAAAGTGAAAACAACTAGTTTTTTCGCCATCCTTTAGTGCATGTAAATACAATTGGGTATTTTTATGCAGCATCCCCTGTTTCAGAGACCAGCTTTGTCATTGACGGTACGACTTACCAACTTCTGCCAAACTTGGTTTCCAATTTGAACTGTTATGCACATACCAAGTATTTTAGTTATGAAGAGCGGATCAGGTTTTAGCATAATGGTTAAAATTAAGGTACCTAACTTTTATTTTTTTTCTCTTTTAGTGAGGTTTGATTGGACCTTGTTTGGTTTGAGTTTATTTCTTTCTCTTCTAATGAGATTTGATTGAATCTTTTGTTTGGTTTGAGTTTATTTCTTTCTTTTCTAGTGAGGTTCGATTGAATCTTTATATTGAAATCGATGCACCTGTGAATTATGAAATTATATTGTATTCCTTAAAAAAGAATGTTTTTTTTAAAAAAAAAATATGAAATTAGAGACAATTTCTCACCAATCATGATCATTGTGTGTTTGAAAATACATTTGGGGCATAAATTTCATCTAGAGGGACATTTTATAATTAAATAAGAATATTCTCTCCATTATACAACTTTATAATTAAATTAAAATAAACTATTCTCTCATTTATATAAAAAAGTCTCATTTATAATATATGCAACTAGGAATGATGTAATTTTATTCTATATTTACCATTAAATATAATGAGTTGTTAGTTTATTTATTTATTACTACCTTCGTCCTATAATAAGTGATTTTTTAGCTTAAATCACAAATCTAATACATAAGCTAAAATGGCAAAAATACCCTTAATATACTTTCTTTGGAGTTGAAGAGTTAATGAGTGTCATTTAATTGTAGTGAGTAATGGAGGAAACGAAGAATAATGGAGGGCATATATGGGAAAATATTATAAAATTTGTATTAGAGTTCTAACACATCACTTATTTTGGGAAAAAATATTAAGCCTAAAAAATTACTTATTGTAGGACGGAGATAGTATTGTTTTTGTTTTTTTTTAATTTTATATTGAGGGAGTATAATATAATGTCATAATTACCATTACAAATAATGGAATATGATATCTAAAGGTCATAGGTCCTCTATCTTAATAAAATATTGCTAAAAATCAAGAGGGGCTGGTGCCTGTATGCCCTTAATATAAGTTGGAGTGGGTAAATTTAAGGGTACTTAACACTAATATATAATAATTAGAAAGTAATTATAAAAATAAAACACACAAAATAATTACAAAAATAACAAAACACAATATTACATTGTTAAAATCACGTATCATTAACTCCTACACGTCAGTTAACGACTTTTATATTTATAACTAACTGCACCTAAATTCAAGAAACTGAAAAAACAAGCAACTTTGATATCGGAACAACAGATCAACGACAAATCTATCAAAGAAGACAAAATCTTCTGTCGTGACACAACTTTGATATCGGAGAAGACGAAACCTTTTGTCGCGACGCAACTCTGAGATCGGAGAAGACAAAACCTTTTGTCGCGACGCAACTCTAAGATCGAAAATAACATACAAAATCAACAACACCTTCAAGTTCAGTAACCAAAAACTTACGTACTGCAGTGATTGTTGAATACAAGATCAACAGTAACTTCGATACAAATACTGAGGTATGTAAGTTTAAAATTTATATGCATATAGTTACCTATGGTTACTACGAATTACTATATTAGTTACCTTTCTTAAGTTTTCGCACTTAAAATGGTCACAAAGTAAGAATACTAAATGTTTTGATTGCAAAATGCATTTGAAAACATGTTTTATATTATGGTTACTAAGTATATATAAATTGGTTACTTTCTAATGCTGTCTTGGTTACTGTCTAATGTTGTCTTGGTTACTGTGTAACATTATCTTTATCTAATGTTGTCTTGTTCTTTGTTTAATCTTTGTCTTTGGTTACTACATAATATTATCGATTAATCTTGACTTGGTTATTGACTAATGCCGACTTAGTTATTGTGTAACATTATATTGATTCTTGATTAATGCCGACTTGGTTCTTGTGTAACATTATAATGGTTCTTGACTAATCTTCGACTTTGTTACTGTGTAAAATTATAATGGTTACTGCATAATATTACTGACTAATGCTGACTTGGTTATTGTTTAACATTATATTGGTTACTGACTAATGCTGACTTGGTTACTATGTAAAATTATAATGGTTACTCATTAGTGCTGACCTGGTTAATGTGTAAGATTATAATGTTATATTGTTTTATAGTTGTTTCTTTTATATTCGAGGTTACTTATTGACTACATTGGTTACCTTCATGCAACTGTTAATCTAATTATACTTACATATATTGGTTGTTGTATACCGATTAATTGGTTACTGTATTATTGGTTGCTGAAGCATATTAATGTACACTTGTGCTTATGTTTTTTATATTAATGGTTACTTGTTAGCTACATTGGTTACATTCTTACAAAAGTTAGCCTTTAGTTGGTAACAAACAAATTATACTGGTTGTTTTTTTACTATAAAAATACAATGGAGAATGTGTTTATCTTGTGGTTACTAAATAAATATGTGTTGGTTACAGTCTAAATTGGATTTGGTTACTGTATAATGTTGTTATGATTACTGTATAATATTACGGTGTTTTATATTGGTTTGTTTTATTATGATGGTTACTTATTGGCTACATTGGTTACCTTCATACAACCGTTATAATTTAATTGGTAATAAATATCAATATACTGATTATTTCTATTGTAAGATGAATGTACAAATGTGTTTTATGTTCTGGTTACTAACATTATGTAGTTTGGTTACTGGCTAAAATTGATTTGGTTACTTTACAATACTTATTTTGTTGTCAGACAATGGAGATGATTCCAATTGTACTTTATTTCAACGGTACATGGACTGATAGTAACAAATACACCAAATTTGAAGTTACCAGCATATTAGTTCCATCAACTTTTTCGTTCAGAGAAATGCAAAACATGATATGCAATGCATTACGGCTAGACACAAACGCAACAACATGGTCAATCAAATTTCATATTAGAAGCGACATTCCACCGATCAGTATATCAGATGAAGCAACCTTAACATTCTTTATTGAAGTCAGTAAAAAATCTGATGAACAAGGTAAATTCCCACTGATTATAGAAATTGAACACATAAGGGGACGCACAACAATCTTGCATAACTTGACAAATGTAGAAAAAACTTTAATTCATGATGTAACGCCAATCATATTAACACAAGGGAATTCAACACTAGTTCCACTAGCAACACAAGATTGCAAACTTGGAACGCAATATGCTGATCACCTTGCAATGGAAATTATTGAACAACAACGAAACAGACAACATGACAAATCATACACAGAAGAACGATATGATGATGTAATAACAGATCTGAATGAATGTGAAGTAAAATTACATCAAACCTACAAAGACAAAAAAAATCCTATCACAAGCTATGAGGCTGCATTCAATCAGGAAAAACAGACAACACAAATTCAACGAACATGTCATAGAGACTTTGTGCTAGTGTGCGTAGATGATGAAAATTGCAAATGGAAGATGAGAGCATCAAGTTTTCTAAAAACCAGTATGTTCAAGTGAGAGAATTCAATGACATCCACACGTGTTCAATCAACGTATTGCTGGGAGACCACAGACAGGCAAATAGTGAGTTGGTCAGTGAATGCATAATGCACAAATTAACAAATTTGAAGAAAATATACACACCAACTACTCTTACCAAAAAGCATGGAGATCGAAGAAGAAAGTGTTGGAAAAGGTAAGAGAAAATCCACACGACTACTCACTGATCCCATCATGGTTACACATGCTGAAGAAAACAAATCCAGGTAATACTTTAAAACATTTTATTGGTTTTTCATAATTAGTTGGTTACCCAAGTCAACTGATTTGGTTACCTTAATATGCAGGTTTAGTTACTAAATGTACTGTACAATCAATATAAGTTGAATTAATATTTTTTGTATCATAAATATATACACAAAAGATTACACATTAATTATATTCTATACACCAAAATGCACCGTATTGGAAACATTAATATGTAATTAGTTGGATACCATTAACCAAATGAATGGTTACCAATTACTAGTGATTTGGATACTGTATACTACTTGTAATTCTAATGATAATACTGATGTTTCATATCAGGTTCCGTCACAGCCCTTGAGTTAGAAACAAATGGTTGTTTCAAGTATTTATTCTTTGCCATTGGAGCATCCATTCAAGCATGGCATCATTGCTTTCCAATCATTGTAATCGATGGCACATTCATACAATCAACTTACGGGGGGACACTACTAATAGCAAGCACACAAGATGCAAACCGAAACATTGTTCCGATTACTTTTGCAGTGGTTGACAGTGAAAATGAATTATCTTGGAGATGGTTTTTGTAAATTTGAGAATTACTTGTGGAGTTAGGGAAGGCCAATGCATTATTTTAGATAGATATGAAGCCATTATATAAGGACTAAATTCTGTGTTTCCGAAAAATATAAAAAATAGATTCAGAAAGAGAGGAGACAAACTTAAACATGCTTACAACGGGGCTTGTAGAGCTTACACTATTGAACAATTCAACAAACACATGGCTGAACTTGATGCCATTGATCCTCGAATAAGGACATATTTGGAAGAAGAGGTCAAGTTGGAGAAGTGCACCAGGCTCCATGGGACTGTAAGCAGATACTCAACAATGACTTCAAACACCACCGAATTTATTAACAATGCAATCAAGATGATCAAGAATCTTCCAGTTGCGTCAATGATTGAATGCCTACGTTGTCTTGTTCAAAGATGGTATTTCACAAACAAACAAGCAGTCATATCAACATTCACAACACTTTCCACAACAGCTGAGGGAAGGTTGCAATCTAGTATCATTAAATCAAAGAAACTTAATGTAATTAATACAAATTTTAAATTATTGCGTCATAAGTTGCATTTGCATTTTATGGAAACCTATTTGTTCACTATTGGTTACATGTATATGCTGGTAATTTTAACATTAAAAATAACTGCAATTATTTTGATGCAAACAATGCTGACTTAGTTACTGGGTAAAATTATAATCGTTACTGCATAATATTACTGACTAATGCTGACTTGTTTACTGACTAATGCTAACTTGGTTACTGTGTAACATTATATTGGTTACTAACTAATACTGAATTGCTTACTATATAACATTATAATGGTTATTGACTAATGCTGATTTGGTTACTGTGTAACATTATACTGGTTATTGACTAATGCTGACTTGGTTACTCTGTAAAATTATAATGTTATTGTGTTTTATAATTGTTTCTTTTATATTGGTGGTAACGTATTGACTACATTGGTTACCTTCATTCAATTGTTAATTTGATTGTATACATTGGGTGTTGTGTACTAGTTAATTGGTTACTGTATATTTGGTTGCTAAAGCATATTAATGTACACTTGTATTGATGTTTTTTATATTCATGATTACTTGTTAGCTACATTGGTTAAATTCTTACAACAGTTAGCCTTTAGTTTGTAACAAACCCAATATACTGGTTGTTTTTTACTATAATAATTCAATGGAGAATGTGTTTATCTTATGGTTACTAATTAAACATGGGTTGGTTACTGTCTAAATTGGATTTAGTTACTGTATAATGTTGTTATGATTACTGTGCATTATTAGGGTATTTTATATTGGTTTGTTTTATTATGATGGAAACTAATTGGCTACATTGGTTACCTTTATACAACTGTTATAATTTAATTGCTAACAAATAACATTAAACTGATTTTTTCCATTGTAAGATGAATGTACAAATGTGTTTTATGTTCTTGTTACTAACATTATGTAGTTTGGTTACTGGCTAACATTGATTTGTTTACTTTACTATATTTATTTTGTTTTCAGACAATGAAAATTATTCCAGTTGTACTTTATTCTAACAACACACTTAATATGTGTTGTAAGTTGAAACATCAAACTTAGTGATTTTCACTATTAATGATGTTGCTAAACAATATATTATGAACATCGAACAAAAGACATGCACATGCCGTAAATTTCAGTACCATGAGATGCCTTGTTCAAGATCTTCTTCATTATGAGTAAAAGCGAAATTTGAGCTGTTATGATTTTTGCTCAAAACATTACTCTAAAACAACTTTGGTCGACACATATTCAGCTTCCATCATGTCGTTAGATGACAAAGAAAACTAGGATATACTAGAAGAAGTAAGAAATATATGTGTAAAACCACCGAACACAAGAAGACCAGCGGGAAGACCAAAAATAGGAAGGTACAAACACGGATCTGAAATAAAAATTCAAAACAAATGCAGCAGGTGCCAAGAAAAAGGACACAACAGGAAAACATGCAATAATCCACCGGTTTTAAGACCAAAAAAAGGTCTGATATAGTGAAGTTACATTAAGAGTGTAAATACATGAATATATAATTGTTTACTATGAGTAACCATTAACCATATGGTTGGTAACATTTTTGATTGTGTATAGTAACCAAAATTGTTATTGATTAATATTTTGATTTCTGATTTCATTATGAGTTTTCAATATAAAGCAAACATATACATTGGACAATTGTTAACTATATGTTAACAATTGTTAACTATATTTGTTAACAATTGTAATGAAAGTGATATATGTTAACAATTGTTAACATATACATTGGACAATTGTTGACTATATTTGTTAACAATTGGATAATTGTTAACTATATTTCTGATTTCATTATGAGTTTTCCAGCATCTTGTAATGAAAGTGATATTGTTTGTTTAGGCAACCCATATATACTCTCACATGTACATTTAACAATTGATATATGTCCTGATATAAGCTTGTAACTCTCTGGTTACTATCAAAACATTAGCTGGTTACCCTTTTATACATGTTTGGTTACCAACTGTACATTTCAAAACAATGTAGTAAACACAACTTAAAAGAAACAAATACCAACCAACAAACAATATTACTTTCATTACTGCTAAAATAATCAAATATGTAATTCCATCTACATAAGATCCAATAAACATCACAAAGCCATAAACTATACAAAAATGTTGTGTATATCCCCAATAAAATAAAATAAAATACAAAACACAATTCATAAAGACAAAACAACGAGATCCGAACTAATCAAAATTTGGAACAAATCTTCCTAAAAATTCTCTGTCAGTCTCATATCCCTCCAACTGTTTGTTCCTTGCATGCATATATAGGTTTATGCATAACTTCTTCTGATACTGCGCAATGGGGAATGGAATAGGAATTTTATCAAACTTCTGATGAATAACATGCTCAGCGAAACAAATCGTGAACATCCCGCAATCACTGCACAAACAGACAAAATATAACAAAAATCAAAACTAAAATCAACCTATATGTAATAATTAAAAAAATGTAAACAATGTAACCCTTACCCCTCGACTTGTTCAGGAACCAACTCTGCAAATTTCAACTCAATTATATCATCTTCCTCCTTGTTGCGATACGGTTCACTGCTAAAGTCAATGTCAGACCTATCCCTCCAAAAACCACTCTTGCGCAGTAAAGTGGGAAGAATGAATATGTATGGCTCACAAACATAATTTTTGTTTGCATGGATTTCCTTTTTGGCTGCAGAGAATTGTAAACAGTTAGACGTCTACGATGCACATCAAATGTCAACAAAAACCAATGGTCTGGTGATGACATATGAATGGGGAACAACACGTAGTCAACATTTCTCCATGGCGTGTTGACATCCAAAAACAGCCCATGGATGTATTCAACAACATCACCCTCCCCAGATAGAACACTCCTATCTGCATTTTTACTTGTATACTTCTCGAAAAGAGCAGTCATCTTGCTATAAAACCAACAGTCCGTAGTCTTTGCCCTTATATGAACACTATCGGAATGTCTGACCAATTTACGGAAATAATATAACGCAACATTGATGTGCTGAAAAAAAAACATAGGATATTAACAGTTGCTGAAAAATGTAAGTAAGTAATGAATGTAACAAACATTGTTAACACTAGTTACTAACCCAACTAAATAATGCAACCATAGCTAGAAAAACATAATTTTTAAAAAAAGAACTCACATCGTCGTCTAACCATTGTCTAGGAGTCTTTAATTTGTAGAACCATATTTTTGATGATATTGGGACAGACCCAAATACAAAAGTAGGTTCAATTTCGTCTTTCTTTCCAGGGAATTTGTCGGTCCTTCAATGTAAAAGCATATTAGTATACACATTAACATTAAAAGTCAAAATAAGACTTGAACAGTCAAAAATTAACATATTAATCAACAACTTAATTGTAAACAGTAACCTGGTAACCAACAAATATTAATATAATAACCATAATCAAATAGTAACCAATACATAACAAAAAAGTAAACAAAATATAAAATAATAGTAACAGAAAATAATTTAATAGTAATCAAAAGCAGAAACATCATGTAATCAATAATAATTTAAACAACCTTAATGTACTAAACAAATACCTAGTAATCAAATATAATATAAAGTAACAAACACTTTACTTCAATGGAACATTAACATAAATCAAATATTACATGATAGTAAGTAACAAAATATAATATAGTAGTAACCAAAACCTGATATGAAAGTAACGAATAATATAATATGATAAAGAATCAAAAGTAAATATAATGTAATCAATACCAATTTAACCAACATGTATATAACTAACAATTACATAGTAACCAACATATAATATGATAGTAACCAAAATCCCATTTTGAGAGAACAAAAATGGTATCCAACTCATAATATAACAGTAACCATAACATGATAAAGCAGTAACCAGAACATAAAATAATAGTAACCATAACATTTATTTAATATTAACCATATGTTTCTACAAGAAAACAAATTTATTTGTTTCATAAAAAAACTATAGCATTGTTAACAATAAAAAATAAACCTTTTCCTGTTGTTTAGTCCAATTTTAAACCATTGTTCAAACAATGCCACTTCAAATTTTGACGGCATATCCATGCATACTTTGGGGAATGCAGAAAGACCTGCAAGTGTTTGACTAGCACCCACGGTAGTAGACGATGAATCAACCGATCCAAACTTTGATGTATATAGAGACTGCAAAACGACACTCTTTGCATGTTCGCGAACAGGTCTACCACCGACTTTATGGACACTTTTCTCCAACTCATCACACTGAACTATGTCATGTGTGGTCAGAACCATCTGATCAAGTGCAGACTTGCTTTCTACCTCACATTTATTCCCTGTTTCAATTGACCTAAAAGGTAACAAATACAATTAGATTTTCAACATAAACACATGCAATTAACTAATATATGTAATAGCAAACTGAATGAACAATAATCAACATATTAAAGTGAACATATCATAATAGTAACCAAAATAAAATAAATTACTAACCAAATCATAATATAATAGTAGCCAACACACAATGTAATACTAATCAACCCATATTATAATAGTAAACATAACATATATAATAGTAACCATATCATAATATAACAATAACCAAAACCTAGAGCATGTAAAAAAAAGATGGCATGTCGTTATAAAACTAACCTCAGCAGCAACATACACAACAATCTTTTTCCCAGTGCATTGGCTTATTTAGTTTTGAACCATCATCAACATGTGGGTCTTCAACCATAACATTATCTTCACACTCTTTAACAACTTCAGTTTCAAACTCATCATTCTTTTCATCAGCTTTCAACCCATCATCACCAACCTCATCATCATCATCATTATAATTACCTTTAAAAACATCAGCATCCTCATCAACAACATCATCAGCTTCATCATCATCATCATCATCACCGCCATCATCAGAATCAGAATCATCAGAATCACCATCAACTTGTTTGTCCCCAACATCTTTGATCTCGCGTAACTCATCTCTAATAATGGACCTAAAGTCCCTACATATCTGAACGTGTAAAATATGCATATCATCCTTAATATCAGCCTGCAATTTTACAATGTCTTTCTTAATTTCAAACACTTTCTTCTCCAACGGCCTAAACCGTGCATCAATTGCATCTTTAACGTCAGATATATCAAATCTAATGTTGTCACCCTTTACTTTTTTTTCAGCCTTCTTATCAGCATCCTTCCCATTGAAAAAGTGAAGCCCGCCCAAATCAAGCCGATCCTTCTCCTCGGACGTGGGAATCAAACTTTTTATCCTCAACTGAAAAACATTAAGTACATTTAGTATAACATCTGACAAACATTGTACAAATACAGTAAAAAAAAATAGTAAATAAAGAATCATAAAACATAATCAGTAACCAAATACATATATACAGGTAACAAAATGTATATAAATTAGTAACCAAATAAATGTATAAAGGTAACCAAAATTTGTAAATTCGGGAAACCAACAAAATTGTTATTAGCAACATGAGTGTAAATATAATCAGTAACCAAATGCGTATATTCAGGTAACCAATAACATTGTTATTATTAACATACACATAATATAATCAGTAACCAAATGAGTATATAAAGGTAACTAACTACTTTGTTAATAGTAAACTTCACAAAATATAATTAGTAACCAATTATATAACTAAAGGTAATCAATTACATTTTTAGTAGTAAACTGGATACCTGTCCGGAACAAAATACTAAATCATTCAATTTGTCATTCGTAGGGGGCTTCACTAGCTCCTTCCATCTAAATAAACGGACATCCGACGGATGCTCGTCATTGCATATACCCCACGTTTTGAATGTCAGAATAGTTTTAAACATAAACACTTGGAATACATAAGGAAGCCCATTCAACTTGTACAATTTGTTATAATGATCCTTGTAGAAATTATATATTGAACCACCATTCCTTCCTTTCTTCAAACGCCCCTTCAAACAAAGAGTACTTTGTCATCTCAAACGCGACTTTCCCCCAAGGAAAACTACTAACATCACCATAACATAAAAAATTAACCATTGCTCCATCCACATAATTTTCAGAAACTGTGGATAGAATGAAATTAAACACCAATAAAATCATTGACATCTTAATAGCCTCATCATCGTCATCAAAAACTGCCTTCCGATATACCCTACCTCTACTACTACGCGTCACAGCTTTGTCCCCAAAAAACTTTTCAATAAATAGATTCTTCATACCTTTATATGCAGTTATATCATCCTCACCTTCCCATCTCAACCCAGAAATCAGACAGAACTCAGGCAAACTAAACCTGACCCTTTTCTCCCCAAACAAAAACCACATTTCACCGTCATCCCTTTGGTGAACCTCCCTTACAAGAGCATGGTGAATAATCTGGGAATACATTTGGTGCTCACCAAACTCTAGAAAATTCCCAAAACATGTTGCCTTAAACTTCTCCAACTGACTTTGGTTCAATTTCTTGGCAATAATGCTGGGGACTTCCACGTCGCACCAATATATAACTTTTCCAGTGAATTTTCTGTTTCATTCCTCATAATAAAGATCCCATAATTGCAAATAAACAAAATCAGATTTGCACAATTATTAGTAACCAATATAAACAATATTTATACCATAAACAGTTATATAGTAACCAACAAATAATATCATACTAGCAAAAATATAATATAACAATTACACAGTAGCCAAAAAAGACTATAATAAGTATCCAACATCCCACATTGACTGCATAATAATAGTTACCATATCATAATATAACAATAACCATAACATAATAAAGCAGTAACCAAACAATTATATTATATAATCTAATGCTAACCAAAATATTAAAAAGATGTAGTACATATCAGTTTATGTAGTAACCAAACAGTTATATATAATATTAACCAAAATATAATTTAAAGGTAACCAAAAAAAATATGTAGACAAAAAACATACTGAACAAGTAACCGAGCAGTTATATCATAGTAACCAAACCATGTTTTCATGGTAACCGACACATGATCAACATGTAGACCAAACCCAGTTCAGCCAACCAATGTATACTACGCAAATACATGATAACCAAAACAACATAAAAATGTAATCAAAATCCCAAATTGAGTGAACAAGAATAGTTTCCAAATCATAAGCAAACAGTAACAAAAAACATACTAAACAAGTAACCAAACAGTTATATGATAGTAATCAACACATATTTTCATGGTAACCAATACACAAACAAACATATAAATCAACCACATTTTAGTCAAACCATGTATACTAAGCAAATACATGGTAACCAGAACAACAAAAAACAGTAACCAAAGTCCCAACTCAAGGGAACAAAAATGGTATCAAAATCATAAGCTTACATTAACCAAAAACATACTAAACAAGTAACCGAACAATTATATGATGGTAACCAAAACATCTTTTAATGGTAACCAATACATAAACAACATGTACACTAAAACTAGTTTAGTAAACCATGTATACTAGGCAAATACATGGTAACCATAACAACATAAAAAAGTAACCAATTATTCCAAATCGATGGAACACAAATGGTATCCAAATCAAAAGCTAACAGTAACCAAAAACATACTAACTAAGAAACCAAACATTTATATGATCGTAAAATAACAAAAATTAAATTAACACACCTTTAAAATTCTTTGTGTTGGAATTATATTCTGGCTAAGAACTTGTCCTTTGGACTTAACTACATGGACATCAAAATCAGAATCTAACTGCACTTCATAATGCTTGATATCACTATGTATCACCAACCTATTCTCACTCTTACTCAATTTCTGACCTACATCCTTCCCCTTCCCCTTCCTCTCCGCAACAAACTTCTTCAAGTCCTTAACAGAATCACCCTCCGTGATTCTTTTCCTTTTTCCGTCCTTCTTCCTTGTATCAGTCATTCTATACAAAACATAAAAACAACACATTAATAAAATACTTTAATAGATAATACATTAAACTATTTAAAAATTACTGACCTGGATAAATAACCACCAAAATCGAACAACTAAACGAACGAACAAAACAACAAAAATGGTGAACAAGGATGATAACAACGATAACAACTAAACGATAACCACTGTGCAACAACGATAACAAGTAACAACGATGATGACGAACAACTAAATGAAGATGGCAAGCAACTAAACAAGATGATAACGAGTAACGATCACGAAAATGAAGAATAAAACACCAAACACGATCAATAGAGAAGAATAACACACGAATAGAAGGAGAAGAAAGGGTTTCAACATGCAAATAAGGGTTTAAAACTGAAGAGTCCTAATGGCGGTTATCACGCGTTTCAAAAAAAAATAAAACTCATTTTAAGTTGGACATTAATTTGCCATGTCAGTCCATTAATATTAATCCCTTAAATTAAGGACTTATAATTGTATTAATATTGTAAATAAAAATAAAAAAGTGTAATATTTTTGTAATTATTCTATGGATGTATAATTTTTGTAATTATTTTCAAAAATATACTAATATATGTAGTTAATCCTAAATTTAATTCCTTTTTAGCAAACCAATATGCGAGTGACTTGGACCCGTCAATTACTTTATAATATTATTAATATTTAAATTCTCTCCTACTAATATTCACTAATAAGACAATACTAATTACTTGATTTTTCATTTTTTTGATGCCATCACAAATCTAGACATAGATGATGACAGTGGTGAAAATGCTACATTTCTATTAAATTTTTATTATTTTGAAATAAATTAAGTTTTATTGTTTTTAAATACTTATAGCAGTTTATGTTTTATTGTTTAAAAGAACTTAAAATAATTTACATTTTAATGTTTTAGTATATAAGAACACTTAAAAAATATAAGTATAAAAAGAAAATATTTAATTCATAGGTCACCCAACCTATTAACATATAGGCTAGGGTCCATGAAAGTATGACCCATTCATTTTGACCCGACTTAAAAAATATTAACCCATAGAAACTCGATTTGCGAGTAAATAATCCAATTCACTTGTTTGTCAGGCCTAATAATAGAGTTCCATTTTAGTTAATATAATGGAATGAACAATAATAAAGAGCTAAGATAAAGCAGGGTTATTTCTAGCTTTCTTTTTCCGTGCATCTTCTTCGAACTTGATGAGCAAATAGATGAAATAGCAGTAAATATAATCTTTCTATCCTACATATTCGTGCAACTCAATTTCATTTAAAAAACCTTATCTCTATCTTTCAACAACTGAACGAGAAATGGTTTAGGAAGGACTTTAGAATTGGATGCACTCGCTCAACGAGAAAGACCTTGACCCTATTAACCAAGTCAAAATAAAAAAGACAATAGAGAACGAAATGAGAAGATAATTTCGTATTTTGGAAAGAAAGGTTAGCTAGCTTGATTTTTTGTCCAATTTACCTTTGAAGCCTAGTTCCCATTTCCTTCGCGCAAGTGAAATCGGTCTTAGTTGGATGAATAATTGAAATTTTACTATGGTTAGCATACCGATCGATTAACATTACTTTTATGATTAACATTAATATAATTAGACCGTGTGATATATTAAAAGGTATTTTTGATATTTTAAAATTTTCATAGGATAGTAATAATAAAATCATCTTATATAAAATTTGCTAAGATCTATTATCTTACATAGATTTGTGATTAAAAAAAATATGTAATACGTGGTTGAATTCAAACATAAAAATCTTTTAGAAGTTCCTTTTCCTATTTAGAGATATAAAATAATAAATACATTGCTTTTTACTAATAGGTTGAGAGTCCTTTTGAATACGTTACAAATTTAGAAAGTAGTGAATTATTATAAATTTGGATAATACTTTTACTAATTTGGATAAGAAAGAAAAAATTTGAACTAAAAATTTATAAAATCAAATTTGTGCTTTTAATTATATAGTTGATCCGAATAATAAATGTGACAACCGTAATTTTGTAATTTAATTTTAATATTTATTAGATTGAATAAATATTTTTCGATGAATTAATTATTAGATTAATTAATTGATGAAGTTGTGATAGATTAATTTAATTATATGTGTTATATTTATTAAATTAATGTGGAGAATTTTATTATTCAAGTATGTGATTATGTGAGCTTATTGAATTAAAAGAAATATATTTAATAAGCCTATGTTATTTCAATTAATTAAATTATTAATTAGAGATTTAATAATTTAATATTATTATTAAATGAGAAATTTAATTATGTGACTATGTGAATTAATGAGAATTTACTATATTAAATAAGATATTAGATTTATTTTATAATGGGTGTGACATTATTTAAAACTATATTATAAGGCTTTATTAAATTAAATGGTTTTAAAACCCATTTTTGTTAAGCCAAACGTGGCCTTAGTGGGAGTTGAGGCGATTACCGTGGTGGGTAATCGACCACAAAGCGTCGATCGCTTTTATTTATTGAATACGTCTTTCCTTCTTCATTAATTTCCTAAGTTTCGACATTAAGAGAGAGGAAAAGAGAAAGAGAGTTGAGAAATTGTTGAGTAAAGTGTGAGTTGAGTGATTGAAGAGTTTGAGAAGGGTTTCAATTCATCTCCTACTATTTCACTATACGCTTGGGTAATTTTCTTCAACCCAATTTATAATTTCGTCTTTTAAGTTTTGTGAATATGGCTTAAGTTTTACGTGATTCTCTCTGTAATTGGGAAATTATGGTGTTATGTGAATATATGTAATAATTGAGTTGTAAGGCATGTTTTATATATATATATATATATATATATATATATATATATATATATATATATATATTGCTTCCATATCATTGATTTCATATGATTTTGGCTTGTTATTCTAAAAATTTACAGAGTACATGATATGGCCATATGGCCCTTACGCACAAATTTAATGCGTTGATCATATATTATCCCTAAATTTTACACTTATATATGATTATACATGCTAAAACAAACAAAATGAAACTTGAGTGGTTGGATTTGACCATATAACGAATCCATAGTAGTAAATTCTATGTTTTTATTCAAAACCTTCAAGAACATCAAGAAAAAAGATAATTTATATATTTTAATTTCGTAACTATGTGTTTTAATGGGTTTAAATTACTCTATAAATGTTGGGTAATGATTATGTATAAATTCTAGTATTTGGGTATGCTTAAACTAATATATGGACAAGGAAATTGGAAGTTATGGCCATATTCATGTATAATTTTACGTGTGATTGATTTTTGGCCTAATTTGGCCTTGTTATGTTCATGAATCGCAGAATGAGCTAGAATCAGTAAATTGCAAAATTGCAAAATGAGCACAGGTAACCAGCTTCCTACGTGAGCGTTACTAAACTACATTACCCACTTCAAATTGGCACAAAAAAAATAATATTAAAAATAAAAATAAATATTCGATGAAAATTATTATTAAAATATTTATAAAAAATAAATCAAATATTTTAATTGAGATATTTATGGAATAAAATAAATATTCGATGAAAATTATTATTAAAATATTTTAAAAAAAATAAATTAAATATTTTAATTGAGATATTTATGGAATAAAATAAATATTCGATGAAAATTATTATTAAAATATTTATAAAATAAATTAAATATTTTAATTGAGATATTATGGAATAAAATAAATATTTGATGAAAATTATTATTAAAATATTTATAAAATAAATTAAATATTTTAATTGAGATATTCATGGAATAAAATAAATATTCGATGAAAATTATTATTAAAATATTTATAAAATAAAGTAAATATTTTAATTGAGATGTTTATGGAATAAAATAAATATTCGATGGAAATTATTATGAAATAATTTATTCGAGTGTAATAATAGTAAGAGAATGAAAATATTCTAATTTAATTAAGTAATTAAATTAAAAGGGTAATGATTTGTTAAATAAAGTAGAGTTTATATTAAATAATTAATAGAAAATGTAACTAATGAATTTCGTGAATATATATGGTATGTGTGTAGGACTTGTGGTGAACGGAAGTAGTAATCGTTTAGCCTACACACGAGGCAAGTTCCTAAACCTTAATTCTTTACATAAAGCAAATTCATTATTCTATCTTGTTTATTATTGTTCAAGTCAAGATTTCATATTAGATCTTACCATTCTTTAAAAACATAATTCCTATTATACAATACTTATTCGATTGTATACATCTTGAATTTTATTATTCAAATTGAATATCAATTATTGTTGAACCTTGTAAGATTAGTGAACCCTTATTGATTCAACTAGTCCATAGTTGATAAGCGTTATAAATTCTAGAACTTTTATTGAGCTTACCAATCCAAACTTCCTTTGGTGCGAACTTTGATGTCAAACTGAGATGAACAACCCTTTAATAGGGGATTATTTACGCTTTAGCGTTAAGATATTGTGTACGATGATGGTACTAAGGGCTGATCCCCCTAAGTACGAGAAGAAGAGTCCATAGTCTTATGACTGTTAAAGGTTTCAAGAATAAACACTTGACAACCTAGGACATAGTTCAATGTCTTGTGACCCTCAGAATTTCTTTTTATTCTTGTTATTCATTCTTGATTCAAAAGTTGAGCTTTTATATTCAAAGTTATTAATTCATTCGCATGTTATTATTATTCATTTATTATATTGTTATACTTGTGGGCAATCGTGCTCACTCTTGCGTAATAATAACATTGCAGTTAAGAACGAGAGAACAGACGAGCCTTCCACTAGTAAAGGCAAGGGCAAGATTAACAAGTAATGAAGATTATATGTTTATGGGGTTGTGTAATGACATTTAGAATTGATGTTACTTAAGACGTAATTGTTATGTTTCCGCACAGATATTTTAAGGTTAGATTAACCTGGAATTTATTTATTTATGCAGTTGATGTAACCCCATAAGGGGAGAGAGTTATTATTTATTCTATCTATTGTATGGTTGTATTTTATTTATGGGTAGATAGATAGATGATGTTTGTACAGTGAACACCAAATCCCGTGGAAATGGAAGTATCGGATTTGGGGGTGTCACTGGTTGGTATCAAAGCTGTAAGGTTATGAACCTTAGGTGGGGGGAACAACCTTAGGTAGTAGCCTTGTAGGAGATCGAGAACATAGTAGTGGTAAACTCTTATCGAGTTCTAAGAAATGAATTTCTAAATTCATTAAAGATAATAAAAGACTTTATGTGCTTATGTGTTAATCTATGTGTTCGCTAGCACGGATTAGTAACTAAAACTTAAAATTTTGTTGTCAGGATGTCGGATATTGGAGGAGCTAGTCGAGCTGGGGAGGAGGAACCCCGATTACCTATAGAGGAGGAGCCCCGAGACATTCATGTCATCAGGGAACAACTTGTATAGAGAGAGTCATCTCCGATGATCACTGTCGTTGGTCAGGAGCATGAGCCGGAGAGTGATCCAGAGGAGGATCCTGAGGAAGAGGAAGAAGAGGAGTTCCCACCGAACTCCATTGATGCAGAGATGTATGACGCATTCTATGATCGTAACGTAGAGTTTCTGAGGATCTTGTTCGGATTTGACCGAGCGGCAGGTTAGTCGTGATTACTATTGAGCAGAAGGATAGAGAGATTGTGACTCTTCACACACGTTTAGGAAACGTGGAGTGGGATCTGGTTCACGAGAAGGGTCAGACCGAGGATAAGTCCGCAGAAATAGAGAAGTTAAAGAAGGATCTGAAGGAGACCTCAGAGAGGCTTGCCATAGCAGAGGAGGATTGGGTACGAGAGTCACGTCGTCGGCCGATCGTCTGCGAAGATGATCGCCATGAAGAAGGCTAAACTTGAGGAGACATACTACTACACTACAAAATGCAATGAATGTGGTCCAAGATCGAAGTTAGGAAGTATCCAATCCGGTTTGAGGATCTACCATCATATATGCTAGATCGTAGAACGATGTGCCGCATCATGGAGGAGGAGCGAAGCAAGGCTATCCAAATACCGATGCATGCATAACGGTGATAGAATTTGTTTAATTATGTGAAAGACTTAATTAGTTTTTATATGTAAATTCTGACGTGTTTATGAACGAAAGAATATTTGAATGTTTTAAATCCTGTGGATTCTTTATTCCAGGATAGTTGATGTAAATAGCAGTTATGCTATCGTTTAATGTTAAAACTTTGATTTGAATGCAAATATATCAAGTTGTTTGAGATGATGTGTTAAGTGATATGTTAAATTGTTGAGTAATGCCTTAACTATTTAGAGAAATAAATAAAGTTCTAATAAAGCGTTTATTTAATAGAAAAATGCCGCCAAGAAGACGACCAAATCGTCGACCAGCCCAGGAAGGGTCAACGAATAACAACAACAACACCACCAATGCTGACCCCGTTCAGCAGTTGGTGAATTTACTGGCTGGAGCAATTAACAATCAACCACAAGCCCCACCAAACACCACGTTCAAGGATTTCAAGGCGGTGGGACCGCCAGAGTTTAAAGGTTCTATGAATCCAATCGAAGCTCAAACATGGGTTATGGAGATGGAGAAGGTGTTTGGCGTCACCGAGTAAGGGAAGACGGAAGACCGTATATGTAACATTCATCTTTGAAGTTTAAAGCCGCCTATTGGTGGCGAGGGAAAACAAAATCTGAGGGAGAGAAGATGTAATAACTTGGAGAGAGATTTAAGGAGATGTTTTTCGAGATGTATTTTTTGACTAGTTCGCAAAACCAAATGGAAGTTCAGTTTTTGGAGTTGAAACAGGGGAATATGTCCGTAGCAGATTATGTGGCAAGGTTCAACGAATTGGCTAGGTTCGCCACATATCAAGTGCATACTGACGAGAGAAAGGCAAGACGTTTCAAGTAGGGACTGAAGCCCTGGTTGTATAACAAGGTGTCAATGTTCTAATTGAACACTTTTGATGGAGTGTTAGAGAAGGCCATACTTGCTGAAGGTGGAAACGATGCGGTATCTAAATATAATCAGGATCAGAAGAAGAAAAAGAGTGAAAATGAAGGAATTAACAAGATCGGTGAAGTGGAAGTAGTACGGAGGTAATAATAATCAAGAAGAAAGTGGTCCGATAACTCGTCAGCTGGAAGTCAACAAGGAGGGCAAAAGAAGAAGATTGAAGCGTGCTCAACCTGCGAAAAAGCTCATCTGGGAGTTTGCATGAAGGGAAAACGAGTATGCTACAATTGTGGTCAGGAAGGCCACATAGCACCTAACTGTTCTAAACCAAAGAAGGGTGCCTGCTTCACTTGTGGCTCAAAGGATCATCTTGCAAGGGATTGTTCTAAGAAGGGATCTGGAGGAACAGGATCAGGAGGGAATAGAGGAAACAATGGTGGAAGCACTCTGACTATCATAGGACCAACTGGAACCAACTGACCGACCGCTAGAACATTCAACATGACAGTTTAGGATGCAGTGCAGTCTCGCGATGTGGTGTCAGGTATCATTCCGATCAATAAAGTTAATGCTTATGTATTATTTGATTCAGGTGCTACTTGTTCATTTATATTCGATGACTTTGCCAAGAACTTAGAATTTCCTAAGGATGAGTAAGAATACCCCATGAACATAGAAATTGCGAATAGAGAAATTATTCTCATTGAAATGCGTGCACAAGAACTGTAGAATGGGTATTAAGGGTAACATTATGAACGTAGATCTTATCCCTATTCGACTTGGAGAATTCGATATTATCTTGGGCATGGACTGGTTATGTGAGACCCCAGATTTTATCAATAAAGATTTAAATTTTGTCGAAATAATTTTTTAATATTATGGTGTGAATTTGAGATAATATTATAGTTGTGGGTAGTATTTATAAATTTTGCAAAGTATGCAAGTGGTTATATTATATTCGATTGGTGGGAATATTGGGTTTAGCGGGGAATATTAGATAATGACTCAATCATTGGTGGACCCTATAATGTAATTATTATCGGATTGAGAAAACGACAAAAATATTTTATTGAAATAACGGCGGAAGTTTTACCATTGATCTTTGTTGAACTACTCGGTAGTAAAAATACGAATGTCGTGTGGTCAGTATAGTAGCACACACGGTATTGATTATTGATGCTTATGTGAGAAGTCACTCGGTTTGATTCCATTATTGTCGATTAATAATATGAATTATTATAAGCGATAATGACGCGTTTTGTTTTATTTGTATTATTAACGTAATAAAAGCGAAACATCTTTTATATAAAACATAATACTTTATTAAAGTTATTCTATAAATAGAATATATTATATTTTATTATGCATAGTGTTGCATAGTGTTTT
This sequence comes from Panax quinquefolius, assembly GCA_020205615.1. Lineage (NCBI taxonomy): Eukaryota > Viridiplantae > Streptophyta > Magnoliopsida > Apiales > Araliaceae > Panax > Panax quinquefolius. The sequence continues at coordinate 163,790,310 of CM035156.1, forward strand.
GCATAGTGTTTTGCATAGTGTTGCATAGTGTTTGCATAGTAAAATATTTTTATATAAATAGAATATATGATATTTTATTTAAAAGATTTTGCTTTAAATATGGACCGTCGATTAAAGTAAATCAATACGGACCGATTCATGGATTAATTACTATGCATTCTATTTTCCTATAAATAGAAGCTCATTCCTTCATTATTTTCTTATTTAATTCTTTGAAACTCTAGAGAGAGAAATTATAGAGAGAAGCTATAGAGAGAAAATCTATAGAGAGAAAGAAGAAGAGTATTCAGTACTTCACTACTTTGATATCCAAGTGTCTTTTACGGTAGTAAGGGGTATTATTTGTTGTACCCATAAGGGGTGTTATTCTTTCTTATTCATGAAGAGAACACATTATTCCATTCATTATTATTACGTTGGAATAACTCGTAAAAGTGGCATACCCTATACATAACTCGTGATACGCCTGGCATACCCTATACTTGGTGAAATCCTTATATTATTCCATTCTTATTTATTACGTTGGAATAACTTTGTATACGGAATCCCCTATACTTGGTGATCTTCTTCTTCATTATTCCATTCTTTATTATTCTGTTGGAATATCACGCGTCGTGTGTTTTTTAGGACTCGGTTCCATTGTTTATTATTCCGCATTTATTATTACATTTGGAATATCACGCTCGTGTGTTTTACACGGACCGGGTTCCATTGTTTATTATTCAAGATTTATTATTACATTGGATCATCACCGTTTGGTGAATTTCACCCGACGTTTCGTTATTATTATTCAATTGGAATAACTCGCCTACGCGAAGCAACCGCATGCGTGGTGATTTCTTTTGTTATTCCATTCTTTATTATACCCGGTTGGTTAAAACTTTGACTTCTATACTCCATGAAATTAGTAGAATATCTTTGATATTTGCGTTTCATCCGAAGATCTTTTCATGGAAATATTCTTCCGATTATTCTTGAATTTTACTATACAAAACAAAGATCATGTTGACAATTTGGACGTTAATAATTCTCGGATTAAATAATTCTTGAACTTGTTTTATTGAATTATTATGTCATTGTCATCATCCTCATGTTATATTATGTTATCTTTGGCTTACGTGCATAGATGAACTTAGTATGATTATGACCAAGGATCATTCGGTATAATCATGGCTTGATATAAATGATGTGACAAAAGTCCTCGGTGGCTCGTAATGCGTTGATGGATAGTTTTTGGTATGATTATGACCGGGGTGATTCGGTATAGTCATGACCATTGATAATTTGATGAAAATCCTTACCCAAGTAGTGCGGGGATGATTAGATATTGTGGTTTATTCATTAAACCGAGTCTTAGTGATAAAATTGATGAAAACCTTTTAAATCATAAAAGATAGTAGACTTTATTTTCTACTTGACTCTTTTAATGGATTGCATATTCACCGCAGATTAAACCTGGTTGTCTATTGTATTTTATCGTTTAACATTGTTGAAGGCTAATGATAATTTATTCGCATTATCTTAGTCATAATATTTCTTCTTCGGGCTAGTTGAGCTCACCCTTTCTTTTCACCGTTTCTTCTTGAAATGAGAATATATTTGGACGAGTCGGGAGCGGAGTAATGGTCCAGAGGATAGCATTAGTAGTCCTCACTATTACGTGAAATAGTGTGATAATAGTTGTAATGAGGACTCCTTTTGAGTTTGTATAATATCTAGTAGACAATATTTGTATTCAAACTCACGAGTTTATGTCGTATTGTGCATACCTACGCTTATATTAGTAAGTTTGAATTTGAATTTATGTACCATGTAAGTGGCGACCCAAGATGGGTGGACGTATACCTAATTTTGGGGGCGTCGCGGTTGGTATCGAGCTTAGGATATGATCACGGCTCAGATGTGAGATAAGAACTAGGAGGGGAGAGACGGGAATTCCTTCGCTAGTATGACCTACCTAAATTTATTTGGTATTTAATTGGTCGGTCAGAGTATAGGGATAATATGTTGCATGTCAATTAACCCTTATTTTGTGGCAGTGTTTGAAAATGGCATCCGAGAATGTTGAGAATAGCAATGGAGCACAGGAGACTGTTGATTCTCCACAGATCAATAATCAGGACAATGTGCAACAGGATGGCAATAATCTCTCCCGTAAACAACAACATCGATCAATTGACGAACGAATGAGACGTTTAAGAGGTTTTTAGAATTCATGCAACATCAGGCGAAAGCGACTCCTGTCCAAAACATAGGTGGAAACACGGAAAACTCTCGGGCGGTCACCGCTAAACAATTCAAGGAGCTGGGACCACCGAGTTTAAGGGAGAGCCAAAACCACTTACTGGCGGAAGCATGGATAAAGCAGATTACCAAGATATTTGATGTCTTGGGATGCTCGAGGAAAAAGGTTCCTTTTCACGCCTTTATGTTCTTGTGAGAGGCGTGATTCATGGTGGGAATTCCAGAAACGTACTCAACCTCCTGTACTGAAGATATCTTGGGAGAAGTTCCAGGAGCTATTCAACGACAAATACTTTCTTGAAAGTATTCGCCACATGAAGGAGGTGGAGTTTATCAAGTTGGAACAAAACAATATGACCGTGTCGCAATACGAGGCAAAATTTGCGGAGTTATCATGGTTTGCGTCCCACTTGGTGGATAATGAAGAGAGAATGGCGCGAATATTTTTAAGAGGTTTGAAGCAATAGATACGTCAACATCTTATTTCTCATAAACTGTGTTTTTATTCAGATGTTGTAAATAGGGCTCAGTTAGTGGAGCGCGATAACGAGTCAAAGCAACTAAAAGAGAGTAGCCGGCAAAATTATAATACCAGCGAGAGTAGTCATCGAAGCGGTGACAACAAGCGTGGATGGAATCAACAGGCCAGATATGGTAACCACTTCGGTGGTAATCAGGGCCAAAACAATAAGAATGGACATTTCAAGAAAAGGAGATTCAACAATGATGGAAAGACGTCAAGACCAAAGACCCGTTGTTAAGGAAGGAGAAAGACCACCTATCATATGCTTCAAATGCGAGGAGAGGGATACATCGATCCAGCTCGCGCATATGCCAATCAAAGCATGTTATAATTGTGGAAGAGAAGGTCACTTAGCTCGATTTTGTCGTTTCATCAAGACAAATTCAAATAGGATGGAGGCACCAAAGGCTGTCCCAGACAAACCAAAGCCGGTAGTTTAAGAGAGAGCGTTTTTTTTCTCGTTACGAGGAACCTGATTAAAATTATCACGAGTAAGTTAATCGTAAGCTCTTGCGAAGTCTATACCGTGTTAGATACCAGTTCTACCCACTCTTTTATTTCACCTAGTTGTGTTCAACGTTTAAATTTGACTCCGGAGAAGTTAGACTTTGACTTGTTGGTTGAAACCTCGTTAGTAGGAGCCTTCGTTACCTCCACTGTTTTTTAAATCTTGTTTGATTCAAATAAACACTTTCACGTTACCTGTCGATATTATCTCTTTGAAAATACTTGCCTTTGAGGTAATTTTTGAAAACGATTGATTAACTACTCATTATTCTTTTCGTAAGGTTGTTAGCTTTTATATTCATAACCAACTTGTTGTGCAAATTCAAGTAACCAAACTACTAAAGTCAATTATTGTCATATCAAGCCATAAGTAAAGAGCCCCGAACCTTTCGTTGTTGACTTCCTTGTGTGGAATGCACCGAAGCCAGACTTTCTGTAGACGACATCGTGAATGAAGATGGTAAGGTTATAGGTATCATTGTGAGGTGTTATCTAGGTTAAGGGATAGAAGTCACAGTTGGTATCAATGTGACGTACTATCCAAGTTTTGGATGAGAGTCACAAGATTGAATGATATTTCTATTATTAATAAATTTCTGGCGCGATTCTTGAAGACTTCTTAGCCTACTTAGGCGTGAAATCGAATTTTGTATTGACCCCAAAGATAAAACCCATTTCTTAAACCCTCAAATATTTCTTCAACTAAAATGAACAGTTTACGTGGTTTATGATGAAAGTCATAATAAAAGCATTGGACTAATGAAAATCATGGGTATTCGTGGTATTAGTAAGTTTTATGATGAGTTATGTTGGTTAGTATGTAAAAACATGAAAGTTTCTTAGAAAGCACAAAGAGTTGAAAATCAGATTTTGGTGAAAAACGTAACATGAAATTCAATTGACCATATCTCTTATTATATTTTGAATTTTTGAGTGTGGTCAAGTCCTAGAGTTAGATCTATGAGTTACCTAACTAATCCAAGTGGAATTACTGGAAAATGTGTTGTAGATTTTTGTGTGGGTTGATTTTAGCAAAGGAGTGCAAACCTGCAAAAAAACCGAAAAAAGTCACGCCATGATTTTAGAGAAATTTGTTTGACCACTTAAATTATGAGAAAAATTCTGGCCTTTTGGGACATGAAATTATATGGTATAAAGTACCTCTGTCCAAAAATGAGCTCATTCGACTTAAAATGAGCAAGTTATGACTATTTCAATATTTAGGTTTTTCCCGAAAAAACGCTATAACCTAGGAGTTCTATAACTGGAGATGACCATGAAATTTAAACTAGAAGCTCACGTTAACATGTGTAAGGTCCTGCCAAGATTTGGGAATTTTGGAGTTAAACTTGAGGTAGCTAATTTCTTAAGGAATTAATTAGAAATTGATTTTTGAAAAATAGTAAATGAATTTTAAAATTTAGAGAAAATATATTTTCATTATGGGACTATATTATGCTAAATCCCAGAAAAGAAATATTTTTGGAACTAATTTGGTATTTTTCATGAAAATTGTTTAGTTACTTAACATATGAGTTAAATATGTTATGTGAAGTAACAAAGTTGAAAATAGAATTTTATGGCTAGAGAATCCTATATAGAGTATATGCATATTTTTTTGAGGATTTTATAATTGGTGATGATATCTTATGAGTATGGCATATTTGAATGATTAAATGCATTATATGGTAAAGCGTAAACAATTGAGATAAATTGTTTATAAATTTAAGAAGTGATTAAAATATTGTTATAATATTAATGATATTAGATTATGAGATTATTAAGTGATTGATAACATGGGGATATTCTTGAATCCTCGGATAAATTATATTATAAATGTTTAATATTTATCCTTTATCTCATTTGATTGATTCTTTATATCATTATCCTCATGTTTATATTATGTTGAAAGTCATCGTGGCTCTGTAGTGCATAGATGGACTTGGTATGATTATGACCGAGGGATTATTCTAAGTATAATCATAACCGTAATTGAAAACACGATTATCTTTTGGTCGTAGTGCATGGATAATTTGTGGTCGTGATACTAATGAATACACGATTATCTTTGGTAGTAGTGCATGGATAATTTGTGGTCGTGATACTAATGAATACACGATTATCTTTGGGCGTAGTGCATGGATAATTTGTGGTCGTGATACTAATGAATACACGATTATCTTCGGTAGTAGTGCATGGATAATTTGTGGTCGTGATATTAATGAATACACGATTATCTTCGGGTAGTAGTGCATGGATAATTCGTGGTCGTGATACTTAATGAATATCCTTCTTGTTCATGTAGTAAAAGGATGATTCGATGATATGGATTAATTATTGGTGAGTTTCAAAGAATGAAATATTAATTCATGGATGTGGTAAAAGTCATCTTTGGTAGTAGTGTATTGATAGACTTGGTATGATTATGACCAAGGATTATTGGTATAATCATGATCAGTAATTGAAAACACGAATATCCTCGGCGATTGGTGCATGGATAATTCGTGGTCGTGATACTATTAAGTTGAGTCTCAAAGATTATTGGTTTTACGATTTGTATATCTTTGCTTTTGTAGTAAAAGATGAATTGTTAATGAATATCTTTGGTAGGATTGCAAAAATGAATTTAATGTTTTCAACGATAAAGGTATTCAAGGTATCCTCATCTCTTTATCATATCAGGTTCGTACCCTAATTTCGAGGGCGAAATTCCATAAGGAGGGAGATTGTGAGACCCCAGATTTTATCAATAAAGATTTAAATTTTGTTGAAATAATTTTTAATATTATGGTGTGAATTTGAGATAATATTATAGATGTGGGTAGTATTTATAAATTTTGCAAAGTATGCAAGTGGTTATATTATATTCGATTGGCCTGGGAATATTCGGTTTAGCGAGGAATATTCGCATAATGGCTCAATCATTGGTGGACCCCCATAATGTAATTATTGTCGGATCGAGAAAAGCGACAAAAATATTTTATTGAAATAATGGCGGAAGTTTTACCGTTGATCATTGTTGAACTACTCGTAGTAGTAAAAGTACGATGAATACGTGTGGTTGCATAGTAGACACCGGTATTGATTATTGATGCTTATGTGAGAAGTCACTCGGTTTGATTCCATTATTGTCGATTAATAATATGAATTATTATAGCGATAATGACGTTTTGTTTTATTTCGTATTATTAACGTAATAAAAGTAAATATCTTTTTATATAAAACATAATACTTTATTAAAGTTATTCTATAAATAGAATATATTATATTTTATTATGCATAGTGTTGCATAGTGTTTTGCATAGTGTTTTGCATAGTGTTGCATAGTGTTTGCATAGTAAAATGTTTTTATATAAATAGAATATATGATATTTTATTTAAAAGATTTTGCTTTAAATATGGACCGTCGATTAAAGTAAATCAATCTGGAAGATTCATGGATTAATTAATATGCATTCTATTTTCCTATAAATAGAAGCTCATTCCTTCATTATTTTTCTTACGAATTCACTGAAACTCTAGAGAGAGAAATTATAGAGAGAAGCTATAGAGAGAAAATCTATAGAGAGAAAGAAGAAGAGTATTCTGGTACTTCACTACTTTGATATCCAGTGTCTTTTTACGGTAAGGGGTATTATTTGTTGTACCCGTAAGGGTGTTATTCTTTCTTATTCATGAAGAGAACTTCTATTATTCCATTCATTATTATTCTGTTGGAATAACCTGTAAAAGTGGCATACCCTATACATAACCTGTATACGCGGCATACCCTATACTTGGTGAAATCCTTATATTATTCCATTCTTATTTATTCTGTTGGAATAACCTGTATACGCGGAATCCCCTATACTTGGTGATCTTCTTCTGTTATTCCATTCTTTTTATTATTCTATTGGAATATATCCATTGTTTATTATTCCGCATTTATTATTGTTGGAATATCCTATTCGTGTGTTTACACGGACTGGTTCCATTGTTTATTATTCAAGCATTTATTATTCGTTGGATCATCCCGCTTCGGTGTGAATTTCACACGATTGGTTTCGTTATTATTATTCTATTGGAATAACTCGTCTATCATAAGCACCGCATGCATGGTGATTTCTTTTGTTATTCCATTCTTTATTATACCCGGGTTGGTTAAAACTTTGACTTCTATACTCCATGAAATTAGTAGAATATCTTTGATATTTGTGTTTCATCCGAAGATCTTTTCATGGAAATATTCTTCGATTATTCTTGAATTTTACTATACAAAACGAAGATCATGTTGACAATTTGGACGTTAATAATTCCCGGATTAAATAATTCTTGAACTTGTTTTATTGAATTATTATGTCATTGTCATCATCCTCATATTATATTATGTTATCTTTCGCTTACGTGCATAGATGAACTTAGTATGATTATGACCAAGGATCATTCGGTATAATCATGGCTTGATATAAATGATGTGACAAAAGTCCTCGGTGGCTTCGTAATGCGTTGATGGATAGTTTTTGGTATGATTATGACTGTGGGTGATTCGGTATAGTCAGTCTTGACCATTGATAATTTGATGAAAATCCTTTACCATGGTAATACAGGGATGATTAGATATTGTGGTTTATTCATTAAACCGAGTCTTAGTGATAAAATTGATGAAAACCTTTTAAATCATAAAAGATAGTAGACTTTATTTTCTACTTGACTCTTTTAATGGATTGCGATATTCACCGCAGATTAAACCGGTTGTCTATTGTATTTTATCGGTTTAACATTGTTGAAGGCTAATGATAATTTATTCGCATTATCTTAGTCATAATATTTCTTCATTGGGCTAGTTGAGCTCACCCTTTCTTTCACCGTTTTCTTCGTGAAATGAGAATATATTTGGGACGAGTCTGGGAGCGGAGTAATGGTCCAGAGGATAGCATTAGTAGTCCTCACTATTCTGTGAAATAGTGTGATAATAGTTGTAATGAGGACTCCTTTTGAGTTTGTATAATATCTAGTAGACAATATTTGTATTCAAACTCACAGTTTATGTCGTATTGTACACGACAGTTATATTAGTAAGTTTGAATTTGAATTTATGTACCATGTAAGTGGCGACCCAAGATGGGTGACGTATACCTAATTTTGGGGGCGTCACAGGTTATCCAATTATGGGGCGGTAATTGATTGCCAGAAGAAGCGTATTAACCTTATGACTCCGTCAAAGGTTGTGTTTTATGGTAGTAAGTCGCCTAGACAAGCGAGTTGTCTTGACGATGATGCAGCCAAGAAGTTGTTAAGACAAGGCTGTGTAGGATATCTAGCTTACATAGTCGATATTCGTAAAGAAAATCCGAAAATAGAGGAGATACCAGTAGTGAGGGATTTCGCAGACGTATTTCCGGATGATTTGCCAAGACTTCCACCAGATAGAGCGGTTGAATTCATGATTGATTTGGCTCTAGGAACGGTTCCAATATCGAAGGCACCATACCGAATGGCACCGGTAGAGATGAAAGAGCTGATGGTTCAACTACAAGAATTACTAGACATGAAGTATATCCAACCAAGCGTATCACCGTGGGGAGCGCCGGTTTTATTCATAAAGAAGAAAGATGGGACAATGCGGCTCTGCATCGACTATAGAGAACTGAATAAGGTCACGATCAAGAATAGATATCCATTACCGCGAATCGACGACTTGTTCGATCAATTAAAGGGAGCCAGATACTTTTCAAAGATAGATTTGAGGAGTGGTTATCATCAACTGAAGGTGAGACCAAAAGATGTACCAAAGACAGCATTCAGAACTCGATACGGTCACTACGAATTTCTGGTAATGTCATTTGGTCTAACAAATGCTCCCCCGCAAAGATTTATGGGCTTAATGAATGGAGTGTTCAAGCCGTTTTTGGACAAATTCGTAGTGGTATTTATAGATGACATTTTGGTATATTCGAAAACCAAGGAAGAACATGAAGAACATTTGAGGGTGACATTAGAGACGTTGAGAAGAGAGAAGTTGTACGCTAAATTTTCGAAATGTGAATTTCGGATTGAAAGGGTACAATTTCTTGGACATGTGATCGATAGGGACGGAATTTGGTGGATCCTCCAAAGTCGAAGTCGTGATTAATCGGGATCAGCCAAGACGCCGCTTAAGTAAGAAGTTTTCTTGGATTGGCGAGGTTATTACGTAAGATTCATTCAGATTCTTCCAAGATCGCAACCCCGCTGATTTAATCGACTAGAAAATCGATGAAATTTGTTTGGACGGAGAAGTGTGAGGAAAGCTTTCAAGAATTAAAGAAGAGGTTAAGTTCAAACTGTGTTATCTCTTCCAGATGACACAGGAAATTTTGTGGTATATAGTGATGCGTCGCACAAAGGACTTGGCTGTGTGCTCATGCAAAATGACAGAGTCATTGCGTACGCGTCACGACAACTGAAAGATTATGAGAAGAGGTATCCGACCCATGACTTGGAGTTAGCCTGCAGAGTTTTTGCTTTGAAAACTGGAGGCACTATCTCTATGGGGAGAAGTGTGAAATATATACTGCACCACAAGAGTCTCAAATATATTTTACACGTAAAGACTTGAATATGCGCCAAAGAAGGTGGTTGGAGTTAATTAAGGACTACGATTGTGAGATTCTATACCATCCGGGTAAGGCAAATGTGGTGGCCGACGCCTTAAGTAGAAAGGGTCGGGAGAAACTGATGTTGTTAACCGTACATGAGGAGTTAATTTCAGAATGGAGAAGCCGGAATTGGAAGTGAAGTATCCTATGGAGATTGATGAGAAAATATTTCAGATGCAATCCGGTATAACCCTCTTGGATAAAGTTAAGGAGGCTCACTTGGGACGAAGAATGTAAAAATGTGACAAAGAAGATATCTCAAGGAACCAAACCAAGATTTAAGATGGATAAGGAAGGAATACCGAGATTTGATAATAGAATTTGGGTACCGCTTGATTCAAGAGATTAAGGAAATATTTTAAGCGAGGCTCATAGTTCACGATATTCGATTCACCCTAGTAGTACCAAGACGTATCAAGATCTTAGACAACATTTCGGTGGCCGAATTTGAAGCGTGATGTTGCGAGAATGTGTTGCCAAGTGTCGACACATTCGCCGAAAGTGAAAGCGGAACATCAGAGACCGAGTGGATTGCTACAACCGTTAGAGATCCCAGCATGGAAATGGGAACATATTACAATGGACTTCGTGGTTGGCCTTCCGACGACTCAGAAAGGCTACGACACAGTATGGGTTATCGTTGACCGATCGATTTAAATCGCACACTTCCTTCCGATCAAAATAAGATTCAACTTAGATCAGTTGGCGAGGCTATACGTAAAAGAGATTGTTTCAAGGCACGGAGTTTCGGTATCAATTGTTTCAGATAGGGATCCGCGCTTCACATCAAATTTCTGGAAACGTCTTCAGGAATGCATGGGTACGTAATTGCTAATGAGTACAGCTTACCACCCTCAAATAGAAGGACAGAGTGAGAGAACGATTCAGACATTAGAAGATATGCTAAGAGCCTGTGTGATGGACTTTAAAGGAAATTGGGATGATCACCTACCATTAGTAGAGTTACGGTTACAACAACAGTTACCACGCTAGTATTGGAATGCCACCCTATGAAGCGTTATACGGCAGAAAGTGCAGAACTCCACTATATTGGGATGAAGTTGGCGAAAGACAACTACTAGGCCCGAAATTGGTACAACAAACAGCAGACATAGTCAAGGTGATTCGAGCAAGATTGACAGCATCTCAAGATAGACAGAAGAAATACGTCGATCCACACCGTAAGAATGTTGAGTTCGAACCAGGTAGTTATGTGTTCTTAAAGGTCTCTCCTTGGAAAGGAAAGATCAGATTCGGAAAGAAGGGAAAATTGAGCCCAAGATTCATCGGACCCTTTGAAGTTCTGAGAAGGGTCGGAGAAGTTGCTTATGAGGTAGCCTTATCTCCATCTCTAGAGAATGTCCACAATATTTTCCATGTCTCAGTCTTACGACCCTACAAATTCGATTACAAGCATGTGATTGAATATGAACCCCTACATTTCGACAAAGACTTATCTTACGAAGAAATTCCTGTTCAAATTATTGACCGAAAAGAACAAGTTTTGAGAAATAAAGTAATACCTTCTGTTAAGGTAATTTGCAGGAACCACAACGCTGAAGAAGCTACGTGGGAACTCGAAGAGAATATGATGAAGAATTATCCTCATTTATTTACTTAGATTGTTATATGCGATTCGGGGATGTAATCTTTGTAAGGGGGGGAGAATGTAACGGGACAAATTTTTGAGTTGTGATTCTGGGGACAGAATCCTTTTAAGAGGGGAAAGATATGACAACCGTAATTTTGTAATTTAATTTTAATATTTATTAGATTGAATAAATATTTTTTGATGAATTAATTATTAGATTAATTAATTAATTGATGAAGTTGTGATAGATTAATTTAATTATATGTGTTATATTTATTAAATTAATGTGGAGAATTTTTATTATTCGAAGTATGTGATTATGTGAGCTTATTGAATTAAAAGAAATATATTTAATAAGCCTATGTTATTTCAATTAATTAAATTATTAATTAGAGATTTAATAATTTAATATTATTATTAAATGAGAAATTTAATTATGTGACTATGTGAATTAATGAGAATTTACTATATTAAATAAGATATTAGATTTATTTTATAATGGGTGTGACATTATTTAAAACTATATTATAAGGCTTTATTAAATTAAATGGTTTTAAAACCCATTTTTGTTAAGCCAAACTTGGCCTTAGTGGGAGTTGAGGGCAGTTACCCATGACTGGGTAACTGACCACAAATCGTGAGTCGCTTATATTTATTGAATACATCTTCCTTCTTCATTAATTTCCTAAGTTTGACATTAAGCAGAGAGGGAAAAGAGAAAGAGAGTTGAGAAATTGTTGAGTAAAGTGTGAGTTGAGTGATTGAAGAGTTTGAGAAGGGTTTCAATTCATCTCCTACTATTTCACTATACACTTGGGTAATTTTCTTCAACCCAATTTATAATTTACGTCTTTTAAGTTTCATGAATATGGCTTAAGTTTTTCGTGATTCTCTCGTAATTGGGAAATTATGGTCTTTATGTGAATATATGTAATAATTCGAGTTGTAAGGCATGTTATATATATATATATATATATATATATATATATATATATCAGGCTTCCATATCATTGGTTTCATATGATTTTGGCTTGTTATTCCAAAAATTTACTGAGCATATGATATGGCTATATGGCCCTTTACGCGACAAATTTAATGCGTTGATCATATATTATCCCTAAATTTTATACTTATATATGATTATACATGCTAAAACAAATAAAATGAAACTTGAGAGGTTGGATTTGACCTTATAACTAATCCATAGTAGTAAATTCTATGTTTTTATTCAAAAACCTTCAAGAACATCAAAGAAATGATATAATTTACATATTTTAATTTCAGAACTATGTGTTTTAATGGGTTTAAATTACTCTATAAATGTTGGGTAATGATTATGTATAAATTCTAGTATTTGGGTATGCTTAAACTAATATATGGACAAGGAAATTGGAAGTTATGGCCGTATTCATGTATAAATTTACGTGTGATTGATTTTTGGCCTAATTTGGCCTTGTTATGTTCATGAATCGCAGAAGCTAGAAGCGCAGAATCGCAGAAGCAGAAACGCGAAAAAATGAGCACTGGTAACCCAGCCCGTACAAGTTACTAAACTACATTACCCACTTGACGGCCAAAAAAAAATAAAAAATAAAATAAAAATAAATATTCGATGAAAATTATTATTAAAATATTTATAAAAAATAAATCAAATATTTTAATTGAGATATTTATGGAATAAAATAAATATTCGATGAAAATTATTATTAAAATATTTTTTAAAAAATAAATTAAATATTTTAATTGAGATATTTATGGAATAAAATAAATATTCGATGAAAATTATTATTAAAATATTTATAAAATAAATTAAATATTTTAATTGAGATATTATGGAATAAAATAAATATTTGATGAAAATTATTATTAAAATATTTATAAAATAAATTAAATATTTTAATTGAGATATTCATGGAATAAAATAAATATTCGATGAAAATTATTATTAAAATATTTATAAAATAAAGTAAATATTTTAATTGAGATGTTTATGAAATAAAATAAATATTCAATGGAAATTATTATGAAATAATTTATTCGAGTGTAATAATAGTAAGAGAATGAAAATATTCTAATTTAATTAAGTAATTAAATTAAAAGGGTAATGATTTGTTAAATAAAGTAGAGTTTATATTAAATAATTAAGAGAAAATGTAACTAATAAATTTCGTGAATATATATGGTATGTGTGTAGGACTTGTGGTGAATGGAAGTAGTAATCGTTTAGCCTACACACGAGGCAAGTTCCTAAACCTTAATTCTTTACATAAAACAAATTCATTATTCTATCTTGTTTATTATTGTTCAAGTCAAGATTTCATATTAGATCTTACCATTCTTTAAAAACATAATTCCTATTATACAATACTTATTCGATCAGATACATCTTGAATTTTATTATTCAAATTGAATATCAATTATTGTTGAACCTTGTAAGACTAGTGAACCCTTATTGATTCAACTAGTCCATAGTTGATAAGCGTTATAAATTCTAGAACTTTTATTGAGCTTACCAATCCAAACTTCCTTTGGTGCGGACTCTGATGTCAAACTGAGATGAACAACCCTTTAATAGGGGATTATTTACGCTTTAGCGTTAAGATATTGTGCACAGTATGGTACTAAGGGCTGATCCTCCTAAGTACGAGAAGAAGAGTCCATAGTCTTATGACTATTAAAGGTTTCAAGAATAAACACTTGACAACCTAGGACATAGTTCAAGGTCTTGTGACCCTCAGAATTTCTTTTGATTCTTGTTATTCATTCTTGATTCAAAAGTTGAGCTTTTATATTCAAAGTTATTAATTCATTCGCATGTTATTATTATTCATTTATTATATTGTTATACTTGTGGGCAATCGTGCTCACTCTTGCGTAATAATAACATTGCAGTTAAGAACGAGAGAACGCATTTGAGCCTTCCACTAGTAAAGGCAAGGGCAAGATTAGCAAGTAATGAAGACTATTTGTTTATGGGGTTGTGTAATGACATTTAGAATTGATGTTACTTAAGACTTAATTGTTATGTTTTTACAGATATATTTAAGGTTAGATCAACACTGATTTATTTAGTTATGTAGTTGATGTAACCCCATAAGGGAGAGAGTTATTATTTATTCTATCTATTGTATGGTTGTATTTTATTTATGGGTAGATAGATAGATGATGTTTGTACAGTGAACACCAAATCCTGTGGAAATGGAAGTACCGGATTTGGGGGTGTCACAATAAACACCATACTCTCACACTTCCTTTATTTCATAATGTGAAGAGTAATGCTAGGGACACAAATTATACATAAAAAATTGTACACACACAGTTTAAAAAAAACAAAGAAAATAAGGAGCGGAACCTACCATTGAATGTTTTATACATTTTTATTAGTAAGTAATACATGAGTTCTTGTAATACCCGAGAATACTCACGTATTATTAAATGAATATATTAATGGAAATAAAATTTCTGTGAATAAAAGTGTTATTATTTTGTGAGTTGGTTAATTCAATTGATTCGTATTAGACCAATGCGTATTAAGAAGTGTGATATGACAATGAGAATTGTGAAATGCCTTGTGTGGAATAATGTGAAACGAGAAAATTCACTAAGTGAGTTAAAACGGAAATTAGGAAGATTAATCGGGAATGATTATGTGATTTCATATAAGTAATCGATACGCTCGTAAACGTGTAGCAACACCTTTGTGGACATTAATTCATGTCGTATAAGACGAGTATGACAATAGGAGTTGACACTAGCTTGAGCTAAACCAGTCTTAGCAATTGTCGATACCTGCAGAAGCGTAGGCTGCGCCATCCCAAGAATACAAGATAAATCGGCACAACAAGCGCCGAGAGTCGATTGGAGAAAAATAAAATTTTCTTCTTTGAAAATTAAATGAAGCAATTATGTGATTTAGGTGGCATTGATGAACCATGAAATAAAGTGCACAATTAAGTGATATTAATTGTTAATTGTTATATTAATTATTTGTTAACGGTTATGGTAGAATATTGAATTCTTAGTAATTAACTAATAATGTGTGATTACTATTAATTACAGTATATTATGAAGATGACTAATGATTATGGAAATCCATAACTACATTAATCAATGGTTGGATTAATTAATATTGATGTTAATTAATTAAGAAAAGGCATGATTTATTTATTTAACATAAATAAGTAAGCTAGTAATATAATAATATTATATTGACGGTTATGTGCATATACAACTATACTATATGGTGCAAAGGTGACATTTATGTGGCTATATATTAAGTCTTATAGAACTATATTGTATGGGCATTATAATTAAATATATTGGAACTATATGTTATAAATACATTATCTATGTGACAATATGTATGCGGGTATGTATTAAAATAATATACCATGAACACATTGTAAACTATCATTTTGATAAAATGTACATGGATTATATGTATGTTACATAACATCTACTACCTTGAAATATTAAAGCATATTGTGACATTTAGTTATAATATACGATTGAGATGTGTATTAAAATATAACATACGAGTGAGAATGTGTAGGAGTATACAAGAATGCTAGTTATATTGGATTGTCCCATTTACCTCTCATTTCTCATTCACGTGTATTTCCAAAAAGGCTAGCCTATGTTCTTCAT
Organism: Panax quinquefolius; assembly: GCA_020205615.1. Lineage (NCBI taxonomy): Eukaryota > Viridiplantae > Streptophyta > Magnoliopsida > Apiales > Araliaceae > Panax > Panax quinquefolius. The sequence continues at coordinate 163,806,439 of CM035156.1, forward strand.
ATTCTTCCAAGCTTGTTAGGCAATGATCATGAGGGGAGTGGTGCTCATAATGCAATCCAACCACCATCTAACAACTCCTTGTTAACCCCCATGCAATCCTTTAACACATGAATTTGATTTAGGGGAGAATGTTATTGTCTAGATTTTTGATGTTCTATAAGTATGAGCTCTCCTTCCATTTTTCCAAGTGATGAGAATTGCTAAGTGAGAATTGAGAGCATACAAGCATCCTTAGAGTTTAAGAGTTCAAGTAGTAGCAAGTTCTTTCACATTACAAAGGTATAATTCCATTACTAGCTTTCCAATTTCAGTTTCAGTAAAAATGGAGTCTTGAGTCTTGAAATCCAAATTCTTGAATTCATGAAATTATATGTTAATGAGGTTGAGTATTGGTTATAAAGTTGTTATTTGACCATATAAACATGTTTAAACTGATACATGATTGTTTGGAAATGAATTGGTGAATAATTTTTGAGGTTGGTTTGGAGTTTTTCCAAGCGCATTCTGCGCTGAACCTGTGCACGAACGCAAGATGCGCTACCACATTTGTATGGAGGCACAGCAGCAATTGCTGGCACGATTCTCGATTTCAGTTGAGCAATCTGTTTTCAAGTCTGATCCATATGAGCTAGTGGTTATGACTTAAGCTAGCATGTGAACATGTGTATGATGTATATGTGGATATGTTAACCTAATGTGAGCATGTTTAGACTAGACTTACATGATTTATGAAGGCGTATGGTTTACATGGAGATTTGAACCTTAAGTTTTGAAAACAAACTATGTAAAGATCATGTTCTACAAATTATGAACCTAGTGAGCTATACATGACTGATTTTGCACATAGATGAGCATGTTGTAGTGTACATAGTCCTTTGGGCATGATCAAACTCGTTAAGCCTTATGTTAGAAATATTTTCAATAAGAAGCTTAGCCTAGTGAGCTAACATGCATAATTTCTACGTGGTTTATATTCTGACTTCGAAAGCATGTGAGTATGACTTGGAAATGCATGAATAAACCTTTAGCTTGTGTTTATTTAATTAGTAAGGAACATGTGCATGTTGAACCTATTAGAAAGCTTTGAATGTGAATATTGTCAAAATACCATGAAGACTAGAATCTAACATTTGTGATCATATTTGATGACACTCTTAGACTCGCTCATGTAGCACAAACATATATATACCATGCTTGTGTAACACATTTCAAGAAAAGCATGAACGAAGCCTATTTTCAACTAAAGTGGTGTTAATTTCACGTATGTGTTATGAATACACACAAGCATGCCTAATATGAGTTTTATAACTATCTTGTATGTTTAGAAAGCAAGCATGCTAGACCTTGTGAATTCATGACTTTTAATGACCTTAAATTTTTGAAATGAGTAACTTAGAACCATGTTATGAAAGAAGGAACCTAGATTGACTTAAGAAGCATGTGAAAGCCTTTAACATGATAAAATATGATTGTGTGTTCAAATCAAACAGAAACCAAAAGCGCAAAGACTAAGTCTTGGCTTTGCGAGGAGGATAAAGTAGCAAGCTACTTTGGCCCTAAGCTTAGCCATGGCGCATTCTTGCTTGATCTGGAATCGAGATAGTGAATTTTGACTTTTGGACAGCAACTTGCATGATGCCTATGATGCTAAATGTGATCTAAAACCTACTGATGTATATATATATGAGTGATGCTTAGTTGATAAGTTGGTGTTGCATTGAAATGGAAAGTCCATGAGTAGAGGAGTTCTTAACCTTGAGCATTCTTGATTTATTTATAAAGTAAATAAGTATTTGATTCATGATGACTTATAAACTAATTTTGTACCATATGTGCATACTTGAATCGTGTCAAGCTTGATTAAAGATTGTGTTAGCTAATTAACATCTTGAACGTATAATGCGTTATAAATAGGATTCAAAAGTGTTGATTTATTAACGTGGATAAACTACGCTTAAGGCAAGTTTCTCTAACCTTACTCAAATTCATATTGAGCAAGCATCCTAAACCCTTGCATTACTTCATTTGACAAATACCGTAAGCTTATCCCTTTGAATACAAGTTATATTACTTTCTCATTCAAATGAGCTAGTATGTTAAACCCTTATGAAAGCTATTATTCATGTTGAACTTGATATTGTCCTTGAATATTGTGAAAGAGTCGATGCCATTTGATTCGGCTAGACTATATGGATGTTTATAATAAAACTGTCCAAACCAATTGATTGGTGCGGAAATCTTGAAAACTGAGTTGAACAACCCTTTTGGTAAGGGGAGTGTATGTCGTTGGAAACCCCAACACATGAATGAATATTATTGTGGTGTTATGCATAACGTATAGTATTGTAGATTGATCATCTATAGTACTTGATATTTTTGGGTTATCAGTTTAATATTGGTAACTCTAGTGGAAGTTCAATAGTCCTTAGTGACTGCTCAGTATAAATTATTTATTCAGTTGGATACCTTGATAGTCGTTGAATTTATATATATCTGTTGATTTATATTGAATTATCGTTCTTATTCAAAGAATTGTTGATAATTTTTATCCCTGATGTTATTCTGATACTTTGAACTATCCTAGAAATGACACTTCGATATTTCAAACCTTGTGATATATATCCTACACCCTTGTAGTATATTACTTGCTGGGCAATTTGTGCTCATCCTTGCTTTTTAAAACCTTTCGCCAAAAGTAAGCAGTGGAAGTGTATCCAAGGCAGACAAGGGCAAGGGCAAGGCTACCGACTAGCTTGTCCCTTTTATGTTTAAAATCTATTATGTTGTATTAAGACTATTTCAGAGTATGTTTAAGCTTAAATAAGATCATGTAATAAGTCTTTATTAGATATTATTATGTAATCTATTAAGCACTGTAGGTTGCGAGACTTGGGGGAATAATTATAATAAATCATTGTATATTATTCTAAAGTAGATTTTCTGTTGTGTATGCGTTATTTTAGTTATTATGGTTTTACCATGAGAACGTGATGAACCGAATTCGAGTGACCAAGTGGAGGTCCGAATTTGGGGGCGTCACAGTTCTACTTTTAATGCATAATTTTGTTATACAGTTAGTATACATAGTATTATCCTAATAAGAATAACAACTACTATCGGAGCTCATATAAAAGATTTATATCACAACACCATATTCATAAATAATTTGATGTAGTTGATCACCCGGACTAGTCTATCTCAAATGTGTCCGACCATTTGAGATGCAATTTAGCTCGATTAGGTACCCTACCTCCACCTCAGTACCTCACATGCAATTTAGTTCATTTGATTCTTACCAATTTAATTCATTTGATTCTTACCCCTCACTTATATAAGAGTAAGTTCCACATCTAATGCATCCCTGAAGAGATTTATTCAAATCATACTTCATCACACAATATCATTAGTAATTAAATTTAGAAAATTGTTACTCACATGAATTGTGGGTCCTATTTATTATTTATGTAAGGAGAGTCTTGTGAAACTATCAATTTTCCTTGTGAAAATATCAATTCCCTAAATTTAAACAACTAGTATTTAACCACTTAACTTTCAATAAGTTATTGATCCACAATAAACAATCATATAATCATAACACGCTCACTTTGTAAGACCCCAAATTTTATGAATAAAGATTAATTTTTTTAAAATATTTTTTATGAGTATTAAGTTGTGGATTTGATATAATATTATAGTTGTGGATAATATTTAAAATTTTTGCAAAGTAAGCAAGTTGTTATAAAATATTCAATTGGTCGGGAAATATTCGTTTTATCAGGGAATATTCGTACAATGGCGCAATCATTGGTGGACCCCACTACGGAATTACTGTCAGAGTTAGAAAACGACAAAAATATCTTTTTATAAAAACGACAAAAGTTTTACCGTTAACTGTTGAAATACCCGGTGATAAAAGTATAGTAATACGTGTGGTTGCATAGTAGTACACGGTATTGATTATTGATGCGTACGTGAGAAGTCACTCAATTTTATTCAATTATTGCTACAGTAATTGCTGCATAGTATTTCACGTTATTGATTCAATTATTGTCACAATATTTTATATTATTAAATCAATAATTGAGACGACAAAGTTATTCATATTTTTATTTGCATTATTGACGATGTCTAGAAAGTTCTGTCGAGGAAAGGGGTTTGGTCACCTAATTGCGCACCAATATGGAGAAATCCTTATCGAAAAACCATCTCTTTCCTGGGAATGATCTGGTTGTTAATATTGCGAGTTATAATAATGATGAATAAATATTGTTACAAATGTGTTTTGTAAAGCCAAGTGAATTGAGATAAATAGAGGAGATTTTTCTGAAGTATTTGTTGTACATTTGGCTTTTTGTATGGACCCCCACTTACCCATTTTTCAAAATTGTCGGTAGAAAGTTATCTCAGTTTTGTTATATATATAGGGTGGGGGAAGAAAATGGATTCACGGGTAAGTTATTATTATTATTATTATTATTATTATTATTATTATTATTATTATTATTATTATTATTATTATATATTATAATAAGTTTTATTTTATATGCAAAATAAAATATATTATATTTTATTATGCATAGTATTTGCATAGTAAATCAGAAAATCAAAAAATCAAACGTTTCAGCCGAACGAATTCGCCCGTGAATTCGTTCTGTGCGTCCGTGATTAAAATTTTCAAATAGTATCCTGCCATTCTCCTATAATTAGGATGCTTAGTTTAGAATTGAAAATCACACCAGAATCAGAGAATTCTTCTTCTATAATATTGAGCGTATTTCTTTAGAGTTTAAGGAAGCTTTGAGTGTAGAAATCAGTGAAAATTTTCTTCAAGAATATATCCGCTATACCAGTCAGAATTGCTCTCTTTTTTAGGTAAGGGGTATTATTTATTTCATATTCGCTTACGTTATTATTTTTCGTATTCGTAAGAAATTTTATTTCGTTTAATATTCGCAAGAAATATTATCTTCGTTTAATATTCGTAAGGAATATTATCTCCGTTCATTATTCGTAAGGAATATTATTTTCGTTCAACAGTTGTAAGGGATATTATTTTTGTTCAATGTTCATATGGAATAATATTTTCTTCCATACTCCAGAAATTCAGTTGATTTTTCAGTGCTCCGACCAGAAAGTTCACCAATTGTGGCACTGGATTTTCGTTAGCTTCCCTATTGTATGCATATTCATTGGGTCTCTGATGACACTGTTGTCTTCTTCTAGGTGGCATCTTACTGTTTAAAACTCGAACTATTAGATCATCGTTCATCCACACATTAAAATTTTCAAGCTTATCACAACCACTTTTAAACCACACATAATATATCTTAATAAACAATGATGTATTTATTCATTTATCATACAACACATAACAAAAAAGTCTCACTGCTATTTATATTATTTATCATGTAATAATTAAATTCCAGGATTACTTCATCATATCCCATTACTTATTTCAAAAGTCAGGATTTACATCATATTAATTTTCATCGTGACTTATATATAATCTTAATATTTTTCTTGCAACCTATGAGAACGTTCCACGTTGTACAACTGCATTGCGCTCTTGCTCCACGATACGAATCATTAGGAGATTGGAAGATTAAATTCTACGTTTCATCATTCGCTTGGCACTCTTTGACTTGTCTTCAACACGATCTACACGTTTAGAAGCCTTCACGATCTACGCGTTTAGAAGTCTTCACGATCTACGCATTTAGAAGTCTTCAACACGATCTACGTCTTCTGCTCTCGCACGCTTTGCTGACTTCTTTCCCCAGTCATTCCTTCACAATCTCATTCCTAGCTAATAACTATCTTCTTTAATATTCCGACTGAGCTAGTATACACTCTACATCTGCAAGTTGTACAGTAAGGTCTTGAGATGCGACATCTTCTTGCGCTAACGTGGCTTGGTGCTTTACGGCTTGACCTTCTAATTTCTCGATCTTCTTTTATAACTCAATGTTATGACCATACACTTAATTTGAGGAATCCCCCTCCTCGCACTCATCTTTCACCTTGTTCACTTCAAATTTAACCTCGCGTTCAAACTCAAGCTCATACCCACGCGCTACATTAGAAAACAATGGGTATAACTTTCCCAATACAAACCATACACAGACTATACAACTTCCAAGGCTCCTAATCCTTATCATCCTTCGTCAGTCATTCTAACAACAAAGTTTTAATAACCCCACAACTTAATATGTATAATAAATGCTACTCCTAAGTACTCGCGAGCACAAAAGTCATTAACACATAAACACATAAAGTCTTTTATCGTTTTATCTTCAATGAATTTCCCTCAATTCATTCCTTAGAACTCGATAAGAGTTTATCACCTCTATGCTTTCGATCTCCTAGAAGATTATAGCCTAAGGTTTCCCCACCTAAGGTTCATAACCTAAAGCTTTGATACCAACTTGTGACACCCCCAAATCCGGGCACTTTAATCCCACAAATTTGGTGTTCACTGTCCAATTAAATCATAACTAACTACCCATAAATAAAGGATATAATTAAACTCAAAGCTTAAACAATCAATCTTCAATTAAAGGGTTATATCACTTAAAATAAATCCCAGGTCATCTAACCTTTATTACAATCATCAACAGAAAATTAAAACATGATTATAAATAAATCTATTACATAAGCTTCATAAATAAAATATAAATTAAACGTTGTTGTCTAATCAAGCACTTTATTCTTGCCCTTACTTGTAGAAAGCTCTTCAAACTTCGTAACCTCAGCTGCATTGTTTTGTGCAAGAGTGAGCAAACAATTGCCCACAATAAGGATAATATACAATAACGTTTTGTAAATGACAATTAACTGAGCTTTCAATGGTAAAGTATTCTTACCATAATAAGAAACTTTAATTCAACAGCTATGAGTTCAAAGGAATAATGAACGTTTAAGTTAACAATAGATAACAACATCAAAGAATACACCGAGGGTCACAAGACCACGAACTCTATTCTAGATTTTCAAGTATTTCTACTTTAACCTTTAACAGTATAAAAGACTATAATCATCATCTATGTCCTAGGTTCACGTGTGTTTCATCAGAACCTTTAACAAATCTAAACGACTATATGGACCATCATTCCGTACTCCAGGTGATCAGCCCTTTGTACTATGTATTGCACAAACATTTTAACGCTATTGCGTAGCTTTAAAATAATCCCATGATATAGGGTTGTTCATCTCAGCTTCGATTATCAGGTTCCGAACCAAAGGAAGTTTGGTGGGGAATTAACTTCAAAGGAAGTCTAGATTTTTAGAAAGCTCATCAACCAAGTACTGGTTGAATCAGATAGGAATCAATAACTATTCAAGGGTTTGATTATAATGTCCTCATGAACAAGGTATATCGATGAATCAATAAGAGCTAGAGTATTAACAATTTCTAAGTTGAACAAATGTTATCATCGAAAAACATGCTTTCAAAGGTGTGTGAGTACATAAACAAACCAAAGGAAGTTTGGTTTGGGATGACTTCAAGGGTAATTTAGAGTTTAGAATATTCATTAACTAAAGATTAGTTGAATTGGTAAAGAATCACTAAGCAACTTAGAGTTCGGTACAATAATGTAAGATAATACTGATGATATTGAAGAGCGAAGATCAAACAACAGTTATTAGTAGCTGAATAAACACACTTCTTACAATAAAATTACAGACTTTGAATAACCAAGGTAATCTCGATTGGAATAAAGAAACGAAGATAAACTAACTTACTCAACAATAAATGAGGGTTAAAGAACTTGCATGACAATAAATCGTTAAACAAGAGATTAGAGATAAAGAATTTGCATAAGTATAACATAACAGTGAAAGGTAACCTTGCTAAATAATAAAGTAGCAAAGGTTAGGGAACTTGCCTCTTGCGTAAGCTATATAATTACAACTCACGTACTCCAATGTCCTACACATACCATTAGGATTATCACATCAATTAGCTACATACATTAACCTCATAGATTCACTTATCATCTTTGTTACATTATAACCTTTAGTTTAAGGTCTAACCATATAAATAAACCACATAAGCCGAATCTGAAAACTCAGTAACACATACATGAGACTTCTAGCATCCAAATCACATTTTTAACTCTTATTAATCAATACTACATTTCTCCTTAATCGTACTTGAAATTCAATCAAGTGATTAAGTCTTCCCAAGACTCATTGGTTTTATATTAATCACCTTCCATATCTTAAAGTTCATTTCCGAAACCCCAAGTGCTAACATCACAAGACTTATTCACCCTTCAATTTGTACACTAAGTCCTAACATATCACATTCCTAACTTATAAAACCTTTTACAACTTTGAAATTATCAATGACATGACATGGTTATGATATAACCTCCATATTCCATGTTTATTAAGTTAACACATCATTAGACCAAGTTATAGTGTCACTATCCCAAGTCTGCAATGACGCAGAAGTCCTTACCTCAGATCGGTGTATGGTGGCAAATGCGCCATACATAAGCTCTGGGACCAGAGTAGCGATTTATATTGTTTTTGCTTTGACACCTACAGCGATTCTTGGCGCAAGTACGTACGAAAGGCGTAAACGGCATGATAAAAGAGTCGACTTAGCCCAACTAACACGAATTTCACTCACTAAACAGTGAAATTAACACAAATAAATGATATAAAACTATCAAACATGTTTCCTCACATATATATCAATATAGAACAATTTAACAACAACTTTTTACTAACTTAATTCCTTAAATTCCATGTTTTCAAACAAAAACACCATTTTTGACATCCTTTACAAAAATTATCACTGTGATTTCAATTCTTCACCAAATCACTTCGTTCAAACTACGCTTTCTTCGTTTCTTAACGAACTAGCATAATCAAGCCTCAATTCACAGATTAAAGTACAAATTGGCCACTAAAATTGGTACTTTTCCCAAGCCATATGTAAAATACATATACTGTAATTACTTCTTTCTTTTAAACGTAATTAGCATAAAAATTCTTATCTAAACACTAGTTATAATCATCACAAACATATACAATAACAAGTAATCAATTGTATATCAACAATTCCAAAAAGATGAATTCACAGAACTTGAAGTTATATGCTGTAGAACTCACATATATACATATATATAAACGTATAACATTAAGGTTACGAATAATACCTTCAATTGGCTTGGTAATCACTGAAATTGCTGTAAATCACAGACTTTCTCCCAATTCTCTCCCTCGTTTCTCTTAGTTTCTCTGTATTTTCTTCCTACTTCTCATCTTAGGTTTAAGCCAATTTTCTTTTACGTAAAACACACTAAACCTAACGCACAAAATCAAACGTCTATAACCGACGTTGTAATAAAAACAATAATACGTTATCAATTATAAATATATATTATATTATTTGATTTATTTTAATTCATTTTATTTATAATTCAAATATAAAAATTCAAAAGCTTTGTTTCGCTTAAAAAGTCTTTAAAATGGACTTTTGTTTAAGGGAAAAACTAAATTAAACTCTTTTAATTTATTTTAATAAACAATTTAGTTTATAATTTATAACCACATATGCCTTATTTGGATTTCCATATCCAACATTAATCAAATAAAATAATTATATATACTACATTTTAAATAAATACACCACTTAAATAAATATTACAAAATTATAATTTTATTTAATAATTTAACATACCACCTTAAATTATTAAATTGAAACAACAATATAACATCTCATGTTATATTTCAACTCTCTAAACTATAAATTAATTAATTTAGAATATTATCTAATAAATTTAATTCATAAAAATTTACTAAAAACAACCACATCAATGACAATTAAAATATTTATTTAATTTAATAAATATACCATATTAACATCAATTAAAATATTTATTTAATTTAATAAATATTTTGAATTATAAGTTATAAAATCTTGGATTGTTACAAGATAGTAGATATCATGCTCTACTTGAGTCTTCTAATGGATTGCTTATTCCGCTGCAGTTGTTGATCTAAAACTTATTGTCTATTGTATTTTATCAGTTGTTATACTATTGTTGCCTCTTTTTTAGTTCTAACAAAAGAGCTCTAACTCATGCAAGCATACATGTGTCAACAAGTAATACAGAGTAAGTAGAGTATCGTTCCCACAGAGAAAGTTGTCTAATTTAAACTACTATGCATCAACTAAATCACTATTTTTATATGCTTAAACTAATGCTTATAATTATGATTGCAAATTACTATACAATCAAATAACAACTAAAATAAGAATAATAACGAAATAAATTAAATCTGAAAATAATGGGATCCTAACTTCATTTAATACTCCATCTAATTACCACCATCATGCAAGATTGTTCACATATCGCAGGAAAGTAGCCAAGAGCACTAATGTAGACATAACCATTTTTCAATGCATTATGACCTACTTACACAACATCTACATGCAATAGACACCATATAATCATCAATATAACCAAAATCACTATATGTCTATGTGAAATTGCAACCATATTGAATTTAAGCTCAAGCCCTTATTTAACTCATACGGTCGAACAATATATGTCTATCTGATTCACGAAATACAATGCTACACAAAACAGCACCATATACGCATGCTATCATGATTACAATCTATACCCACATGTTATTTTTCAATTCCATACAAGTACCTTAAACGAATGGTGATCAATCATTCATGCATGCAAATCAACCATGATAGAAATCCCCAATGATATGTAAAACAGTTCAGTAGTCTAGCATGCAATTAAACTATATATTAAAATTTGTTAGAATCCCATAATGGAGTTTAGTTCATGACTGAACCAAATGCTATTATGGGATTAAAGCAAAACATGGAGAATAAACAAACAATTGAAAGAGGAAGGATAGAATCAATCAAACCCAACTGTTGATTATAATCCAATAGTAACGTTCAAATCCTCAATCAAATCTAACAAAATAATAGTAGTTTTCCACAATGATTGAAAATCCAAAGAAGAAGTAGAAAAGATGAAGTTTTGGCTTAGTTCCACGTTAGAAAATCTCCCAAAGTGTAAAACCCTAGTTCCAATATGAAAAACACATAAAACTACTGTATGATACATCTGACACAAGTTAGAATTGTTTTTAACCAATTACAAACTCTTAAAATTAAAAATTAAAATAAAACAGATCAATGACAAATGTTATCGGTGGCAGGGTGCCTCCTCCTTGGTATTCTCGCGGCGCCACCTATGTCAAGTTTGTGTAATCCTAGTGATCGCGTGGGTGCGCGTGTGTTTGACCTATGTAGCCGCGCGACTTCTGCAACTTGAATTCTGATTCTGCTACTGCTACTGATTTGTTCTGCTGCTCATTCCTTTCATGCTGCTCATTCTTTTGTCCACCCATGCTTGGTTTCTTTGCTCCACTAGATCCTCATATCATGCACCCATTAGCCTCATGCCATCTATCATCACCAAATTATGCCCTATCTTGCACTTTTACACCAAAGGAATTCTTAGTACATGCAATGCAAAATAACATGAAATGCAACTAAAAACATACTAAAATGTACTTGAGATGGTCATAGTTCTCGTGAATTGACATCCAATAAGTAGGTATAAAACCTACTTATCAAATACCCCCAAAACACTAAAAATGCAACTACATGCTATGCTACTAAATCATGATGTAAACAAGTCTCACTTTGTTCCAGCCATAACTGAAATTCAATCCAAAAATGCCTCAACGAATTATCCAGATTCAAGAATACAAATTCAAACCGAACTATAGGCATAATATCATACACTCAGATAATTCATGAATGCTATAGAGATGCTGTGTGTGTGTGTTGTGTTCACAAAAACTTGATTTAAGCAAAGAATACACATGCTAAACTGCTCAAAATAGAAAATTACAGTCTAAATCAAGACTCATGTATACTTATGCAACAAAGACTGTTCCAACATATCAAAATAAACTAAAGTTCAATAATGGGCTTAACTGCTTTATTGCTACTCGCGAGGACAATTTTTGCTCTTTTCTGCGGTGTTTATTGCTATTTTTCTTTTCTTTTTCTTTTTCTCTTTTTTTTCACATGACTGTGCAATGCCTCATTCCATTAGGCAAACACTACTATCCTTTAGCGAGCTTTCAACCAACGACTCCCAGACCATGAAAGACCTTAGGGCGCTAGGTGTTAAGACACCCTACACAGCGCATTTCTTACTCAAGTAGTCGTGGAATAAAATAAGACTAGCCACGTTATTGCTATTTGATTTTTTTTATACAAAGCATACCCATGTTTTCCCAAAGTTTGAATATCAATTTTTTATACAGTCTAAGTTCACTTTTCACATATTTCTCTTTTTTAAAACTACATTTTCTATCGAGCACTGCAACACATAATTCTTATACCTACAAGCAGTTGTGAACACGGCCGTGCAAACCGAAAGCATTTAAACAACATTATGAATTGTATTGTGTAAAACATTATATCTCAGTTCATGTTATCCAAAATACTCAAAAATCCTTCAAAATTCACTATCATCATCGGCTAGACAAAATTTCCATAAAGCTAGAACTGTGAGACATGCAAACTAAAAATACACTAACACAAGTAATAATAACTAAAAACCAAAAAAAAATTCCACAAATTTTATCTAACACAAAAACATGAGAACTTTTAAACTAAACATGCAGAAACTATATGCAACTTCACTAATCATGCAAAAACTATATGCAACTACACTATTACCCCAATACCCCCAAACTTATAATATTCATTGTCCCAATGAATGAAGGTAAAGGGGAAAGAAAACTCCCCTAGTGGTCAGCAGCACCACCCTCTTTGGGTGGTGAATCTGGTGGTGGATATGGTACAGTTGTCCCAAACTGAGGTCACTCTAGCATCATCCCCTACTGTATAAAAGCCTCAGCCAACGACCTTGTGAGACCCGTAGCAAACGTTGCGAAGTTATCGTACATGGCATCAACCTTACGCTCCAACCTTGAGTGGCGATCCCCAGGCAAAGGTGCTTGCTAGGTTGACGGCCCGCCTCATCTGTATATGAGGAGAGGGTCTTTGTGATGGCTTCGAATGTGGGCTGAAGGATAAATCCTCTTCCTCGTGGGTGCGGTACGCCTCCTGCCCAATCCTTGAATTTCACAATGGTGGCATGAGTGTTGTCCTAGCTCAAGTTTTGCATTTGTTCGTTGTCCCAGTGGCATCCCTGATGAGCACATAGCATAGCTACCACTGACGCGTGTGGAATTCTCCTAGTAGTGCTTCTTCGCAGATATCGCAGCATATTCTGATGGATGAGATGGCCCACATCAATATATTTTCCTGTGATTATGCCCCATAGAATGATTTCCCTTTCCACTGTGATCTCATGCTGATGAGACGAAGGCACTAGCTTGGCACATATGAACAAATTCCACGCCTTTGTATATCGATTCAAAGCTGCGACGGTGAATATGCGAGGCTAGTTCGTGCCGGCTTTGTAGGTCCACTTCGTGCCCGGCAAGCACAATTCAGCAATAATCAGTTCCAAGTCTGTTTCCATATGTGCCCCTGTGACCCAATTAGCAGACCCTGTTGGTGGGGTATCATTAATTCTGAAAATGGCTCTGATGGTGGGTGGTCGGTAATCTATTTCAAAACCGCGAACCATAGAGATACCACTCATGGTGACTTTGGCATTGGCATAGAACTCTCGGACTATACTCATCGAAATGGGGGCAGGGAGCGACAGTCCACCCACCTCAAATTCGTCAGTGAATCATGGCACATAACTGACCATCTTGCCCCTCTGGTTTGAAACTGCGCTCCTTGACAAACGTCTTCGCCATAATTCTGTAATACTCCTGCTGGGCTTCCAAATTTAGAAATTTGGTATGGTCTACTATATCCTCCCCTTGACTACTAGATGTAGACGATGATGAAGAAGAAGAAGATCGTGCTCTCTTTGGACCCATTTAAATTTGATAAAGAATTCGAAGGTTTGCTTGTTACTGAGTGCTAGCAGAAGCTTTGATTTGCCCCACACTGAGTTCGCACAACTCTCTCTATTGAAACCCTAGTTTATATCAGTGGATGTGATCGTGGGTGTGAGCTTTGAATGTGTAGAGAATCGTGGGTAGGCGAGGAGAGATGTACGACTTCAATTTGTAACTGAAAGAGAGGGAGAGACGTGTGTTTTGGAGAGAATACTGTGAACACACCTTCTGTTATGATTCCAAATGAGAGACCAAATAAGCCCCGACTCATTTTTAAGACTTTAAAAATTTTCAAATCCCTGTATCGCGCGCGGTTGCACGGGCTTTCAGTGGAGATCTGGCTCGGGTGTGCGAGTGTGCTTTTTAGTCCGTTGCGCATGTCCAAAAGCGAAGTTCTCAAGCTTTTTAAGGTGCTGCCACACATGACTCGGATTCTGCAGTCCCAGATTCATCTCCAAGATCGCAAGCCAAGAATGCATGCGGTTCAATACACCTGCAATATTACCAATAGACATGTCAAAGTATGATTTATGCAATAAATATGAGTGTTTATTTTTCCACCCTAATTCCAATGTAATGCACAAACGTACTCTTATTCAATTACAGCTACTAAGCTAGTTCTGCAGAGATAATCACATGATCCAAAATAAGGATGAAAATGAGCTAACAAAATAACTTAAACTAAATAAATACAAAAGAGAGATAGAAACAATGGGTTGCCTCCCATCAAGCGCTAAGTTATAGTCATTTAGCTTGACTGTCTCAATCTCATGTCGAAGAAAGAACTGAGGTGACTTTCTGCCTATCCACCTCGCCACCAAAGTAATGCTTCAATCGCTATCCATTCATCTTAAATGGCTGATCCGAGAATTTATCAAATACTTCAATCGCACCATGCGGAAAGACAGTCTTCACTGTAAATGGTCCTGACCATCTCGATTTCAGCTTCCCCGAAAAAAGTTTAAGTCTGGAGTTATAAAGGAAACCCCTTTGTCCCGGTTCAAATGTCCTCTCGAAGATCTTTCGGTCATGCCATTTCTTTACCTTCTCCTTGTACAACTTTGAATTCTCATGTGCCTGTAATCTGAATTCCTCCAACTTTGAATTTTTAGCAATTACACTTCTCAAAGGTTTATAATCCACCGGACTCTCTACTTCAACATTTAAGCCCCGATCTACCAAATTAACTCGAAAACATTCTTCTTTATCTGCTGGAAACTTCATTGCTTTGAAGACATTAAAGGTAACATCCTGATCATGTACACGCAAATTGAGTTCCCCTTTCTGCACGTCTACCAAAGTCCTGTCTGTGGCTAAGAATGGTCTCCCCAGTATGATTGGTATACTCTTATCTTCCTCATAATCCAAAATGATGAAGTCAGTTGGAAAGATAAATTTGTCCACTTTTACCAACACATCTTCAACTATTCCCCATGGATATGTGATGAATCTGTCAGCTAACTGCAAAGAAATATTTGTCAGCTTTGGAGCCGACAATCCCAAATGGTTGAATACTGACAAGGGCATCAAATTGATACTTTCCCCAAGATCACACAAACATTTATCAAAGTTCGTCTTTCCGATCGTGCATGGAATTGTGAAAGTGCCCGGATCCTTCAGCTTTAGAGGTAATTTCTGCTGAAGCACTGCACTGCATTCCTCTGTCAAGGCCACTATCTCAAACTCATCTAATCTCCTCTTCCTTGACAATATACCCTTCATAAACTTTGCATAGCTTGGCATTTGTTCCAATACCTCGACGAAAGTTATGTTGATTTACATCTTTTTGAATACCTCCAAGAATTTGCTAAACTGTTTATCTTCCCTCTGCTTATTCAATCTCCGTGGATACAAAACCTGAGGGTGAACTGGTGGTACTGAACTCATAGGCTTCTCAACTGAACCTGCTTTATCTATCTCTTGATGCTGTACCTCAAAATTTTCTAGATTTTCTTTCTCAGCAGTCAACTGCTCTACCTCGCGCGACCGCGCGACCTCCTCAGTATAACAAGGCGCGGACGCGCGACTTTCAGTACCTACAATGTTTTTCCCAGACCTTAATATGATCGCTTGACACTGTTCCTTCTCGTCTCTTCGTAGATTTGTCTCGATATTACTTGGCAATGAACCCTGGGGCCTGTTGTTAAGCATGCTCGCCAT
This sequence comes from Panax quinquefolius, assembly GCA_020205615.1. Lineage (NCBI taxonomy): Eukaryota > Viridiplantae > Streptophyta > Magnoliopsida > Apiales > Araliaceae > Panax > Panax quinquefolius. The sequence goes on from CM035156.1 coordinate 163,822,588, forward strand.
TTGCCCCATCTGAGTTTCTAGATTTTTAATAGCCACTGCTTGGCTTTTGATCATCACCTCCGTGTTTCCCATGTACTTCAACATCATCTCCTCCATTTCTGATTTCTTCTCTTGCTGAGGTGCAGCTGGAGTGTGATGTTGTTGTTGTTGTTGATAAAATCCCGGTGGAAATGGTGGTTTTGGTGTAAAGTATGGCTGAGATAGCTGTGACTAAAATTGTTGATTCGGCTAAAACTGATTCTACTGATTCCCTTGGTTATTTGACCAACTGAAGTTTGGATGATTGCGGTTGTTGGGGTTGTATATGTTCTGAAACTATCCTTGATCTTTCCTGTAATTTCCCACATACTGTACCGACTCCGAGCTGATAGCACATTGATCTGTGGAGTGTGACCCTGCACAAATCTCACATACAAAGGCAACTGTTTTCGTCTTGCTCTCGCCAATGTATCTATTTTCTTCACCATAGCTACCATCTGTGCCGACAACTGAGTAATAGCATCCACCTCTAACAAACCTGTAACTTTGGGTTGTGGCATCCGCGATGTAGGATTTTGAAAGTCATTTGCTGCTATAGTCTCGATAAGGGTGTAGGCCTCTTCATAGCTCTTTGCCCATAGTTCCCCTCCTGCAGCGGCATCTACAATAGGTCTCGACTGCCAACCCAATCCGTTGTAAAATGTGTTGATCACCATCTAATCTGGCATACCGTGATGTGGACACTTCCTTAACATCTCTTTATATCTCTCCCATGCTTCATATACGGACTCACCCTGTTGTTGCTCAAACTGGGAGATAGTTGTCCTCATCTTCGCAGTCTTAGCCATTGGGAAAAACTTGGCTAAGAATTTACGTGCTAAGTCCTCCCATATAGTAATTAACCCTGATGACAAAGAATGCAACCAACTTCTCGCCTTATCCCTCAATGAAAATAAGAATAGCCTAAGTCTGATAGCATCGTCCGTCACACTGTTGTATCTAAATGTATCATAAATCTCAATAAAACTCAACAGGTGTTCATTCGGATCATCTGTACCAGAAACCCCAAACTGTACCGAATTCTACACCATCTGAATAGTGCCCAATTTAATCTCGAAAGTATTTGCTGCTATCGCCGGTCTGACTATGCTAGACTGAAGTCCATTAATATTCGGCATGGAATATTCCCTTAGAGCCCGGTGCTCTTCTCTTTGCTCGATTCTTTGTTCTTCTGCCATATCAGATGTTGTACTTTCTAATCGAGCTTGCAAATTTCTCCACATACTTGCTTTCCAACCTCTTCCGTTAATATTACCCTATGCTGGTGTCAATTCGGAATTAGATGATCGCGTATGCATAAAAATCTACAAGTACCTGAAACCAGAAACAAAAGAAAAACAAATAGAAATGAGATAAGATTAGATTTGTCTAAGTCATACAATATAGTTTAAAATTGATGATAATTATTTAAATTTAAACGCCTTTCCCTGACAACGGCGCCAAAAACTTGTTGCCTCTTTTTTAGTTCTAACAAAAGAGCTCTAACTCATGCAAGCATACATGTATCAATAAGTAATACAGAGTAAGTAGAGTATCGTTCCCACAAAGAAAGTTATCTAATTTAAACTACTATGCATCAACTAAATCACTATTTTTATATGCTTAAACTAATGCTTATAATTATGATTGCAAATTACTATACAATCAAATAACAACTAAAATAAGAATAATAACGAAATAAATCAAATCTGAAAATAATGGGATCCTAACTTCATTTAAAACTCCATCTAATTACCACCATCATGCAAGATTGTTCACATATCGCAGGAAAGTAGCCAAGAGCACTAATGTAGACATAACCATTTTTCAATGCATTATGACCTACTTACACAGCATCTACACGCAATAGACACCATATAATCATCAATATAACCAAAATCACTATATATACATGTGAAATTGCAACCATATTTAATTTAAGCTCAAGCTTATTATTTAACTCATACTGAAACTATGAATATGTTCATCTAAACGTAAATACATAGCCACAATATAGCATGCTATCATGATTACAATCCATACCCACATGTTATTTTTCAATTCCATACAAGTACCTAAAACGAATGGTGATCAATCATTCATGCATTCAAATCAACCATGATAGAATCCCCAATGATATGTAAAACAGTCCAGCAGTCAAGCATGCGATTAAACTACATATTAAAATTCGTTAGAATCCTATAATGGAGTTTAGTTCATGACTGAACCAAAAGCCATTATGGGATCAAAGCAAAACATGGAGAATAAACAAACAATTGAAAGAGGAAGGATAGAATCGATCAAACCAAATTGCTGATTATAATCCAATAGTAACGTTCAAATCCTCAATTAAATCCAGCAAAATAATAGTAGATTTCCACAATGATTGAAAATCCAAAGAAGAAGTAGAAAAGATGAAGTTTTGGCTTAGTTCCACGTTGGAAAATCTCCCAAAGTGTAAAACCCTAGTTCCAATATGAAAAACACGTAAAACTACTGAATGATATGTCTGACACCAGTCAGAATTATTTTTAACCAATTACAAACTCTTAAAATTAAAATAAAATAGATCAGCAGCTTCAGTTGTCGCGCGCGGGTGCGCGCTCCTCCTTAGTATTCATCGCGCGGGCTCGCATGTGTCAAGTCTATGTAATCCGAGTGATCGTGCGGGCGCGCGTGTGTTTGACCTGTGTAGCCGCGCGGCTTCTGCAACTTGAATTCGGTTCTCATCGCGCATCGATTTGTTCTCACGCTTCATTCCTTTCATGTCGCTTTCATTCTTTGTCCACCCATGCTTGGTTTCTTTGCTCCACTAGATCCTCATGTCATGCACCCATTAGCCTCATGCCATCTATCATCACCAAATTATGCCCTATCTTGCACTTTTACACCAAAGGAGTTCTCAGTACATGCAATGCAAAATAACATGAAATGCAACTAAAAACGCACTAAAATGTACTTGAGATGTGCATAATTCGCGTGAATTGACATCCAATAAGTAGGTATAAAACTCACTTATCAACTATTGAAGGCTAAGGATAATTTATTCTGCATTATCTTAGTCATAATATTCTTTATTGGGCTAGTTGAGTTCACTCTTTTCTTTCATTATTCTCTTCAGGAAATGAGAATATAGTTGGGACTAGTCAGCGAATGGAGTGACGATCCGAGATGGCTGCTATAGTAGTCCTCACTATTCTATGAAATAGTGTGATAATAATTATAATGAGGACTTATTTGAGTTTGGATATTGTCTAGAAGATAATATTTGTATTAAAACTCACATCTTATGTTTTGTCGTATTCTGCACGACACTTAACAGTTTTATAAATTAAGTTTATATTTGAATTCTGTACCATGTATCTGGTGACTCAGAATGGGTGATGTATACCTATTTTGGGGGCATTACAGTTGGTACCAAAGCTTAGGGATATGATCTCTGGATGAGATTTGAGGCTAGAACTAGGAGGGGTGAGATGGGTATATCCTTCGCTAGTATGACCTACCTAAGCTTATTTGTATTTAATTGGTCGGTCAGAATATAGGGATAATATGTGGCATGTCAATTAAAACTTGTTTTGTGGCAATATTTGAAAATGATATATGAAAATGTTGAGATAAGCAATGGAGCACATGAGATCGTTGAGTTATCGATGATCAATAACTAGGATAATGTACATCAGGAAGGCAATAATCCTCGTGTAAATAACAACACCAACCAAATAATGAACGATGGTATGTTTAGGAGCTTTTTAGAATTCATGCAACACCAAACGAGAGAGACTCCTGTTCATAATGTAGGTGGAGTCAATGGCAACTCACGAATGGTCACCGCTAAGCAATTCAAGGAGCTGGGACCACCGGAGTTTTTGGGAAAGCTAGAACCACTTAAGGCAGAGACGTGGATAAAGCAGATCACCAAGATATTTGATGTCTTGGGATGCTTCGAGGAGTAAAAGATTCCCTTTGCCACCTTCATGTTGCGAGGAGAGGCAGATCATTGGTGGGAATCTGTAAAACGTACTCAACCTTCCGCACTAAAAATGTCTTGGGAGAAGTTCCAAGAATTGGTCAACGATAAGTACTTTCCCGAAAGTATTCATCATATGAAGGAGGTAGAATTTATCAAATTGGAGTAAAATAATATGACCGTGTCATAATACGAGGATAAGTTTGCCGAGTTGTCCCAGTTTGCATCCCATTTGGTAGATAATTAGGAGCGTATGACACGAATGTTTCTAAGAGGTTTGAAACCCAAAATACGTCAATACCTCATTTCTCACAAAATTTATTTGTATTTAGATGTTGTGAATAGGGATCAGTTATTAGAACACAATTATGAGTCAGCCCAACCAAAAGGTAACGACCAACAACACGATAATAAATCGTACCGGTGGCAACGACCATCAGAAAAATGATAACCATCGTGGAGGAAATTATCATGCCAGAAATGGTAACCACTTCGGTGGTAATCATGGTCAAGATAATAGGAAATATGAACTAAGTGAGAAAAACATCAAGAAGAGAAGGTTCAATAATGATGGAAAGACAATAGCACCAACACCTGTTTCCAAGGAAGGTGAAAGACCATTGATCGTATGTTTCAAATTCGGACAGGAGGGACACATCTATCCAAACTGTACGCAGCAACCCAAAGCATGTTTTAATTACGGAAGAGAAGGTCACCTAGATCAATTTTGTCATGTAGTGAAGTCAAGTCCAGCTAGGATGATGACACCAAATGTGTCCTAGACAAGTCAAAGTCGGTAGTTTAAGGGAGAGCATTTTTTGTGATGAGGAACCCGAATGAGGTTATCACGGGTAAGTTAATCATAAACTCTTGCGAAGTTTATACCTTATTCAATATTGGTTCTACCCACTCTTTTATTTCACCTACTTGAGCTCAACGTTTAAATTTGACTCCAGAGAAATTAGACTTTGACTTATCTGTTAAAACTTCGTTATGAGAAACCTTCGTTACCTCCACTGTTTATAAATCTTGTTTGATTCAAATCGACACTTTCACATTACCTGTCGATCTTATCTCTTTGAAAATACTTGCATTTGATGTGATTTTAGGAATCGAATGGTTAACTACTCATCGTGCTAAAATTGATTATTTTCGTAAGGTTGTTAGTTTTCATATTCTTAACCAACCTATTATGCAAATTCAAGCAACCAAACCACTAAAGTCAATCACTGTCATATTAAGCCATAAGTAAAGAGCCCCAAGCCTTTCACTGGTGACTTCCTTGTGTGGGATGCACCGAAGCCAGACTTTCTGTAGGGGACACCGTGAATAACAGTGGCAAGTTGATAGGTATCAATGTGAGGTGCTATTCAAGTCTTGGATGAGATTCACAGTTTTGAATGATATTTCTATTATTAATAAATTTTGTGACGTATTCCACGAAGAACTTCCTAGCCTACCCCCAGAGCGTTGTAAGACCCCAGCTTTTATAAATAAAGATGAATTTTTTTTATATAAATATTATTTTTGAATATTATGGAATAAATTTGATATAATGTTATAGTTGTGGGTAATATTTATAAATTTTGCAAAGTAAGCAAGTTGTTATAAAATATTCGTTGGTAGGGAATATATTTTTTTGTCGGGGAATATTCAGTATGACGGCTCAATCAGTGGTGGACCCCATTAACGGAAGTATTGTCGTAGTTAGAAAATGACAAAATTATCTTTCTATAAAAATAACGGCAGGAGGTGTTACCATTAAAACCGCTGAACTACCCCGGTAGTAAAAGAACGAAGAATCTGGCATGGTTGCATAGTAGTACACCGGTATTGATTATTGATGCTTACGTGAGAAGTCACTTAGCTATACTCAATTATTGCTATAATAATTGTCTTTGCATCATATCTCTTATATTATCGATTCAATTATTGTCACAATATCATCTGTATAATATGTTATATTATTGAGACGACAAGTTATAAATGATTAATAATTGTTGAAAGATTAATTATGTGTTGATTAAAAATAAAATGATTTGTGGTAATATTTATTCAATCCTTGATGTATATAAAGAGTCATTATGAGACGTTTGTGGTAACTTTGATTATTTTATGGGAAATATATGTCATCATCTAAGAGTCCCTTCGTCAATAGTAATTACCTTTGTGAATAGTAATTACCTTTATGAATAGTAATTACCTTTGTGAATAGTAATTACCTTCATCAATAGTATTTACCTTCGTCAATAGTAATTACCTTTGTGAATAGTAATTACCTTTGTGAATAGTAATTACCTTCGTCAATAGTAATTACCTTCGTCACTAGTAATTACCCCTTCGCAAATAGTAGTTGTCCCTTCAATATTACCAAGAGTTAACTGCCTCTTCGGTGTTCCAAGGGTTAATTACCCCTTCGCAAATAGTAGTTGTCTCTTCAATATTACCAAGAGTCATTTTGACCCTTCGTTAAGACTCAAGAGCCACCCTCGCTTTTTCTATAAATAGAAAGCTCATTCCTTCATTATTTCTTACTTAATTCAATCGAAACTCTCAGAGAGAGAAACTATAGAGAAAGAAGAAAAGTATTTTGCTACTTCACTTTTCCAATATTCAAATTTCTTCTAAGGTAGGGAATATTATTTGTTGTAATTCGTAAGGGGTGTTATTCTTTCTTATTCATGAAGAGAACTGTTGTTATTCCATTGCTTATTATTCTCGTTGGAATAACCTCAGTATAATGCGTGGTTTACCCTATACTTGGTGACATTCTTCTATTATTCATTGGAACATCCATGCATGTGTTTTACACCGGACTGGTTAAAATCTTTATTATTATTATTTTGTTGAAATATCTGCTCGTGTGTTTTACACCGGACTGGTTCCATTTTTATTATTCCGTCTTTATTATTCTCGCGCCGGAATATCTCATCAGGCTATCTGTGGGACTGGTTCCATCATTTATTATTCCGCCTTTATTATTCTTTGGAACATCCCGCTTGTGAATTTCACCGACACGGTTCCGTTATTATTATTCGTTGGAATAACTCGCTCGTGCGATCTATCGCATGCATGGTGATTTCTTTTGTTATTCCATTCTTTATTATACCCAATTAAGTTAAAACTTTGACTTCTATACTCCATGAATTTAGTGGAATATCCTTGATATTTGCGCTTCATCCAAAGATTTTTAATGAAAATATTTTTCCGAGCATTCTTGAATTTTACTTTACAAAGCAAAGATCATGTTGACAATTTGGACGTTATTAGTTCCCTGAATAAATTAATTCGTGAACTTGTTTTATTGAATTATTATGTCATTGTCATCATCCTCGTGTTATATTATGTTATCTTTGGCTTACGTGCATAGATGAACTTAGTATGATTATGACCAGGATCATCTAAGATAATCATGGCTTGATATAAATGATGTGACAAAAGTCCTCGGTGGCTGTGTAATGCGATGATGGATAGTTTTTGGTATGATTATGACCGGGGGTGATTCGGTATAGTCATGACCATTGATAATTTGATGAAAATCCTTGACCGTGGGTACAGGATGATTAGATATTGTGGTTTATTCATTAAACCGAGTCTTAGTGATAAAATTGATGAAAACCTTTTAAAACCTAAAAGATAGTAGACTTTATTTTCTACTTGACTCTTTTAATGGATCAAGATATTCACCGCAGATTAAACTGGTTGTCTATTGTATTTTATCGTTTAACATTGTTGAAAACTATTGATAATTTATTATGCATTATCTTAGTTATAATATTTCTTCGGGCTAGTTGAGCTCACCCTTTCTTTCACCGTTTCTTCGTGAAATGAGAATATAATTTTGGGACGAGTCGGGGAAAAGAGTGATGGTCCCGAAGATAGCATTAGTAGTCCTCACTATTCTGTTAAATAGTGTGACAATAAATGTAATGAGGACTCCTTGAGTATGGATATTGTCTAAATGACAATATTCCTATTAGAACTCTTAGTTTATGTATTGTCGTATGTTACACGATAGATGTATAATTAAGTTTGTATTTGAATTTATGTACCATGTAAGTGGCGACCCAAGATGGGTGACGTATACCTAATTTTGGGGGCATCACAGCGTGAAATTGAATTTTGTATCAACCTTGAACCCGATACAAATCCTCAAATATTTCTTCACCCAGAATAAACGTAACATGCGCCAAAGACGTTGGCTCGAGCTGTTGAAAGATTACGACCATACCATTCAATACTATCCTGGAAAAAGCGAACGTGGTAGCTGACGCGTTAAGTAGAAGATTGTATGCGGTTACGAGTATGACGTTGTTAACACAAAAACCCATTTCGTACAACTTACAAAAGATGGAGATAGAGTTAAAGACTCCAAGAACCTACGTGAAGATAGCGAATATACTATTAGAACCGACTTTAATCGAAAAGCCGCTCAAGCTACAGAATCAGAGATGATGAATGTGAAGAAGAAGGTTCAAGAAGACATTATTCTAGAAGCAAGAATTGACGAAGAGAGGAAATCTCAACCCTTGATTTTATTGGTCAATTTAAAATCCTCTATTGAGTAGGAACCGTGGCCTATAGACTCGCTTTACCTCCAAGTATGTCTCGTGTTCATAACATTTTCACGTATCGATGTTATGTAAAAATATGGATGACCCGAACCACATTATTGAATTAGAACTAGACGAGATAGCAGAAAATTTAACGTATGAGGTGATACCTGTTAAAATCTTGGATAAGAAGAAATATATTCTACGCTCAAAGGTTATACCTCAAGAGTTAGAATCTAAAATGAAATCAAGGTATCCTCACCTCTTCGATATACCAGGTACGTACGCCAATTTCGAGGATGAAATTTCATAAGGGGAGGTTGTCAGACCTCAAATTTTATGAATAAAGATTATTTTTCTCGAAATATTTTTTTTGAGTATTAAGGTTTGGATTTGATATAATATTATAGTTGTGGATAATATTTATAAATTTTTCAAAGTAAGAAAGTTGTTATAAAATATTCGATTGGTCGAGAAATATTCTTTTTATCAGGGAATATTCGTACAATGACGCAATCATTGGTGGACCCTACAACGGAATTACTGTACTCTTTTAATGGATTGCATATTCCGCTGCAGTTAAACTGGTTGTCTATTGTATTTTATCAGTTTAACATTGTTGAAGACTATTGATAATTTATTACGCATTATCTTAGTTATAATATTTCTTCTTTGGGCTAGTTGAAAGCGCACCCTTTCTTTCATTTGCTCTTCGTGAAATGAGAATATATTTGGGACGAGCCTGGGAAAAGTGTGATGGTCCAGAAGATAGCATTAGTAGTCCTCACTATTACATTAAATAGTGTGACAATAAATGTAATGAGGACTCTTGAGTATGGATATTGTCTAAATGACAATATTCCTATTAGAACTCTCAGTTTATGTATTGTCGTATGTTACACGATAGATGTATAATTAAGTTTGTATTTGAATTTATGTACCATGTAAGTGGCGATCCAAGATGGGTGACGTTTACCTAATTTTGGGGGCATCACAGTTGGTATTAGAGCTTAGGGATATGATCCCTGGCTGAGATGTGAAATAAGAACTAGGAGGGGAGAGACGGGGAATTCCTTCGCTAGTATGACTTACCTAAATTTATTTGGTATTTAATTGGTCATCAGAGTATAGGGATAATATGTGATATGTTAATTAACCCTTGTTTTGTGATGTTGTTTGAGAATGACATCCGAAAATGCCGAGATAAGCAATGAAGCACATGAGAGTGTTGATTCAAATTTCAAACAAAAGGTAATGACCAACAATACGATAATAGTCATATCGGTGGCAACGGCTATCGTAACAATGATAACCATCGTGGGGAAATTATCATGCTAAGAATGGTAACCACTTGGTGGTAATCATGGCAAAGATAATAGAAGTGGAAATTGCAAGAAGAGAAGGTCATTTAGCTCAATTTTTGTTGTGCACCAAAGTCAAGTCTATTTGGGACGGTGGCACCAAAGGTGGATATGGACAAAACAAAGTCGTTGGTTTTAGGAAGTGCATTTTCATGACTTCTCAAAAGTGAGTAAACCGAACGGGTTAGTTACGCAAGTTAGTTAATTATAAATTCATGAAGTCTATACCTTATAAGATAACCGGTTCTACCCATTATTTTTCTCTCTTGCTTTATGCGTTCAACGTTTAAATTTGACTCAGGAGAAGTTAGACTTTGACTTATTGGTTGAAACTTCGTTAGTAGGAGCCTTCGTTCTCGCTTACTATTTTTAAATCTTGTTTGATTCAAATAAACACTTTCACGTTACTCGTCGATCTTATCTTTTGAAAATACTTGCCTTTGATGTGATTTTAGGAATCAATTGGTTAACTACTCATCATGCTTTTCGTAAGGTTGTTAGCTTTTATATTCATAACCAACATGTTGTGTAATTCAAGTAACCAAACTACTAAAGTCAATTATTGTCATATCAAGCCATAAGTAAAGAGCCCCGAACCTTTCGTTGTTGACTTCCTTGTGTGGAATGCAATCAAGCAAGACTTTCTCAGAGGCGACATCGTGAATGAAGATGGCAAGTTTATAGGTATCATTGTGAGGTGCTATTCAGGTTAAGGGATAGAAGTCACGGTTGGTATCAATGTGACGTACTATCCAAGTCTTGGATGAGAGTCACAGATTTTTGAATGATATTTCTATTATTAATAAATTTCTGGCGTATTCTTGAAGACTTCTTAGCCTACTTAGAGCGTGAAATCGAATTTCAGATTGACCCCAAAGATACAAAACCCATTTCTTAAACCCTCAAATATTTCTTCAACTAAAATGAACAGGTTTACGTGGTTTATGATGAAAGTCATAATAAAAGCATTGGACTAATGAAAATCATGGGTATAACGTGGTATTAGTAAGTGTTATGATGAGTTATGTTGGTTAGTATGTGAAAATATGAAAGTTTCTTAAAATCACAAGGAGTTAAAACCGATTTTGGTGAAAAACGTAACATGAAATTCAATTGACCAAATCTCCTATTATATTTTGAATTTTTGAGTATGGTCAAGTCCTAGAGTTAGATCTATGAGTTACCTAACTAATCCAAGTGGAATCACTGAAAAGGTGTTGTAGATTTTCGTGTGGACTGATTTTAGCAAAGGAGTCAAAACTTCAAAATGTCCAAAAAGCTGCTGCCACATTTTTGTAAGGGCTGTTTTGGCCACTTAATTAGTGAGCAAAATTCAGGCCTTTTGGGACATAAAAGTATATGGTATAAAGAACATCGTGTCCAAAAATGAGCTCATTCCGACTTAAAATGAGCAAGTTATGACCATTTCAATATTTAGGATTTTCTGACGAAAAATGCTATAACCGGAGTTCTACAACTCCGATGACCATGAAATTTAAACTGGAGGCTCACATTAACATGTGTAAGGTCCTGCCAAGATTTGGGAATTTCTGGAGTTAAACTTGAGGTAGCAAATTTCTTAAGGAATTAATTAGAAATTGATTTTTGAAAATAGTAAATAAATTTAAAAATTTTGAGAGAAAATATATTTTTATTATGGGACTATATTATGCTAAATCCCGTAAAAGAAATATTTTTGGAACTGATTTGATATTTTCATAAAAATAGTTTGATTACTGTAACATATGAGTTAAATATGTTATGTGAAGTAAAAAAATTGGAAAATAAGATTTTATGGCTAGAGAATCCTATATAGAGTATATGCATATTTTTTGATGAGGATTTGATCATTGATGATGATATCTTATGAGTATGGCATTTTGAATGATTAAGTGCATTATATGGTAAAGCGTAAACAATTGAAATAAATTGTTTATAAATTTAAGAAGTGATTAAAATATTATTATAATATTAATGATATTAGATTATAAGATTATTAAGTGATTGATAACATGGGGATATTCTTGAATCCTCGGATAAATTATATTATAAATGTTTAATATTTATCCTTTATCTCATTTGATTGATTCTTTATATCATTGACATGATCCTCATGCTTATATTATGTTGAAAGTCATCTATGGCTCACGCATAGATGGACTTGATATGATTATGACCGAGTGGATTGTTTGGGTATAATCATAACCGTAATTGAAAACACGATTATCTTTGGTAGTAGTGCATGGATAATTTGTGGTCGTGATACTAATGAATACACGATTATCTTTCGCAGTAGTAGTGCATGGATAATTTGTGGTCGTGATACTAATGAATACACGATTATCTTTGGTAGTAGTGCATGGATAATTTGTGGTCGTGATACTAATGAATACACGATTATCTTTGCCGTAGTGCATGGATAATTTGTGGTCGTGATACTAATGAATACACGATTATCTTTGGTCGTAGTGCATGGATAATTTGTGGTCGTGATACTAATGAATACACAATTATCTTTGGCCGTAGTGCATGGATAATTTGTGGTCGTGATACTAATGAATACACGATTATCTTTGGCCGTAGTGCATGGATAATTTGTGGTCGTGATACTAATGAATACACGATTATCTTTGGCAGTAGTGCATGGATAATTCGTGGTCGTGATACTAATGAATATCCTTGGCCTGTAGTGCAGGGATGATTCGATGATATGGATTAATTATTGAGCTGAGTCTCAGCAATGAAATATTAATTCATGGATGTGGTAAAAGTCATCTTTGGCCGTAGTGCATTGATAGACTTGGTATGATTATGACCATCGATTATTCGGGTATAATCACGATCAGATTGAAAACACGAATATCCTCGCCGATGAGTGCATGGATAATTCGCTGGTCGTGATACTATTAAGTCGCTGCGCCTCAAAGATTATTGGTTTTTACAGCTTGTATATCTTTAGCCTTGTGTAGTGCAAAGATGAATTGTTAATGAATATCTTTGGTGGATTCGAAGATGAATTTAATATTTTTAACGATAAAGGTATTCAAGGTATCCTCACCTCTTTATCATATCAGTCACGTACCCTAATTTCGAGGTATGCAATTTCATAAGAAGGGAGGTTGTAAGACCCAAATTTTTATAAATAAAGATGAATTTTTTTATATAAATATTATTTTTGAATATTATGGAATAAATTTGATATAATGTTATAGTTGTGGGTAATATTTATAAATTTTGTAAAGTAAGCAAGTTGTTATAAAATATTCGTTTGGCCTGGGAATATTCTTTTGTCGGAGAATATTCAGATGACGGCTCAATCAATAGTGGACCTCATTAACTAAGTATTGTCGTAGTTTAGAAACGACAAAATTATCTTTCTATAAAAATAACGGCAGAGGTGTTACCGTTAAAAACCGTTGAACTACCCGGTAGTAAAAGTACGATGAATGGCTGTGGTTGCATAAGAAGACTTGCAGTATTGATTATTGATGCTTACGTGAGAAGTCACTTAGCTATACTCAATTATTACACAAAGAATTGCTTTGATCATATCTCTTATATTATTGATTCAATTATTGTCACAAGATCATCGTATAATATGTTATATTATTGAGACGACAAGTTATAAATGATTAATAATTGTTGAAAGATTAATTATGTGTTGATTAAAAATAAAATGATTTGTGGTAATATTTATTCAATCCTTGATGTATATAAAAGTGCATATATGACGCGTTTGTGGTAACTTTGATTATTTTATGGGGGGGCCATATGTCATCATCTAAGAGTCCCTTCATCAATAGTAATTACCTTTGTGAATAGTAATTACCTTTGTGAATAGTAATTACCTTTGTGAATAGTAATTACCTTCATCAATAGTATTTACCTTCGTCATTAATAGTAATTACCTTTGTGAATAGTAATTACCTTTGTGAATAGTAATTACCTTCACAATAGTAATTACCTTCGCCACTAGTAATTACCCTTCGCAAATAGTAGTTGTCCCTTCAATATTACCAAGAGTTAAGCGCCTCTTGATTGTTCCAAGGGTTAATTACCTACCAAGAAATAGTAGTTGTCTCTTCAATATTACCAAGAGTCATTTTGACCTTCGTTAAGACCAAGAGCCACCCTCGCTTTTTCTATAAATAGAAAGCTCATTCCTTCATTATTTCTTACTTAATTCAATTCAAACTCTGAGAGAGAAACTATAGAGAGAAAGAAGAAAAGTATTTTGCTACTTCACACTTTCCAATATTCAGCCTATTCTAAGGTAGGGAATATTATTTGTTGTATCCGTAAGGGGTGTTATTCTTTCTTATTCATGAAGAGAACTGTTGTTATTCCATTGCTTATTATTCTCATTGGAATAACTCGATATACGTGGTTTACCCTATACTTGGTGACATTCTTCTATTATTCTCGTTGGAACATCACGTCATGTGTTTTACAGGACCGGGTAAAATCTTTATTATTATTCTGTTGAAATATCCACATGCGTGTGTTTTACACGGCACTGGTTCCATTTTTATTATTCCGTCTTTATTATTCAGCTTTAATATCCATCATGTTTATACGCCGGACTGGTTCCATCATTTATTATTCCGCCTTTATTATTCTCGGTTGGAACATCCCGCTTGTGAATTTCACCGACCGTTCCGTTATTATTATTCTCGTTGGAATAACTTTTGTGTCTGATCTATCGCATGCATGGTGATTTCTTTTGTTATTCCATTCTTTATTATACCGGTTAAGTTAAAACTTTGACTTCTATACTCCATGAATTTAGTGGAATATCCTTGATATTTGCGCTTCATCCAAAGATATTTTTAATGAAAATATTTTTCCGAGCATTCTTGAATTTTACTTTACAAAGCGATGATCATGTTGACAATTTGGACGTTATTAGTTCCTGAATAAATTAATTCGTGAACTTGTTTTATTGAATTATTATGTCATTGTCATCATCCTCGTGTTATATTATGTTATCTTTGGCTTACGTGCATAGATGAACTTAGTATGATTATGACGTGGATCATTCGGTATAATCACGGCTTGATATAAATGATGTGACAAAAGTCCTCAAAGTGGCTTCTGTAATGCGTTGATGGATAGTTTTGGTATGATTATGACTGGGGTGATTCTAAGTATAGTCATGACCATTGATAATTTGATGAAAATCCTTGACCGTGGTATGGGGATGATTAGATATTGTGGTTTATTCATTAAACCGAGTCTTAGTGATAAAAATTGATGAAAACCTTTTTAAAACCTAAAAAAGATAGTAGACTTTATTTTCTACTTGACTCTTTTAATGGATTGCATATTCATTCTTGATTAAACCGGTTGTCTATTGTATTTTATCAGTTTAACATTGTTGAAGACTATTGATAATTTATTCTGCATTATCTTAGTTATAATATTTTTTACTGGGCTAGTTGAGCTCACCCTTTCTTTCACTGTTCTCTTCAGGAAATGAGAATATAGCTGGGACGAGTTGGGGAAAAGAGTGATGGTCCCGAAGATAGCATTAGTAGTCCTCACTATTCTGTTAAATAGTGTGACAATAAATGTAATGAGGACTCCTTGAGTATGGATATTGTCTAAATGACAATATTCCTATTAGAACTCTCAGTTTATGTATTGTCGTATGTTGCGACGGATGTATAATTAAGTTTGTATTTGAATTTATGTGTATGTAAGTGGCGACCCAAGATGGGTGACGTATACCTAATTTTGGGGGCATCACAAATATGAAATTGAATTTTGTATCAACCTTGAACCCGATACAAATCCTCAAATATTTCTTCACCCGAATAACGTAAATACGCGCCAAAGACGTTGGCTCGAATGTTGAAAGATTACGACCATACCATTCAATACTATCCCGAAAAAAACGTGGTAGTATGACGCGTTAAGTAGAAGATTGTATGCTGATTACGAGTGTGACGTTGTTAACACAAAAACCCATTTCGCATAACTTACAAAAAGATGGAGATAGAGTTAAAGACTCCAAGAACCTACGTGAAGATAGCTTAATATACTATTAGAACCGACTTTAATCAAAAAGCTTTCAAGCTACGAATCGAGAGATGATGAATGTGAAGAAGAAGGTTCAAGAAGACATTATTCTAGAAGCAAGAATTGACGAAGAGAGGAAATCTCAACCCTTGATTTTATTGGTCTATTTAAAATCCTCTATTGAGTAGGAACCGTGGCCTATAGACTCGCTTTACCTCCAAGTATGTCTTGTGTTCATAACATTTTCACGTATCGATGTTATGTAAAAATGTGGATGACCCGAACCACATTATTGAATTAGAACTAGACGAGATAGCAGAAAATTTAATGTATGAGGTGATACCTGTTAAAATCTTGGATAAGAAGAAATATATTCTACGCTCAAAGGTTATACCTCAAGAGTTAGAATCTAAAATGAAATCAAGGTATCCTCACCTCTTCGATATACCAGGTACGTACGCCAATTTCGAGGATGAAATTTCATAAGGGGAGGTTGTCAGACCCCAAATTTTATGAATAAAGATTATTTTTCTCGAAATATTTTTTTTGAGTATTAAGGTTTGGATTTGATATAATATTATAGTTGTGGATAATATTTATAAATTTTTCAAAGTAAGAAAGTTTTTATAAAATATTCGATTGGTCGAGAAATATTCTTTTTATCAGGGAATATTCGTACAATGACGCAATCATTGGTGGACCCTACAACGGAATTACTGTTGGAGTTAGAAAATGACAAAAATATCTTTTTATAAAAATAATGGCAAAACTTTTACCGTTAACTGTTGAAATACCCGGTGATAAAAGTATAGTAATACGCATGGTTACATAGTAGCACACGGTATTGATTATTGATGCTTGCGTGAGAAGTCACTCAATTTTATTCAATTATTGCCACAGTAATTGTTGCATAGTATCTCACGTTATTGATTCAATTATTGTCATAATATTTTATATTATGAAATCAATAATTGAGATGACAAAGTTATTCATATTATTATTTGCATTATTGACGATATCTAGAAAGTTCAGTCGAGGAAAGAGATTTGGTCACCTAATTGCGCGCTGAAAGGTCAATAATAATCTAGAAGGGGGTTGAATAGATTATTACAAGTTAAAAATTATATTTAGGCCTTTTTGAATTTCTAGTTATTAATTAGTAGTTTTAGCAATTAGCATACAAGATAATAAAAATTCAATCACAATGCACATAGATTTATCTGGTTCACAACATACACCCCTTGGTATGTTGCTACGTCTAGTCCCAAGTCCATACTTGGAACTTGAGATCCTATTACTATTAGTAATAAAAACTCCTTCAACAGGCGTAGAAGCCTTTACAAAGTTTTATAGACAAACTTCTAACTATTCAACTATTCTATCTTGGACAGCAAGCTCCCCGCTCTTTCCTCAAGTCTAGTTGTACCGCCTTTTGAGTTTAGTTTTATTCTATGATCTGGTCTTGAAACAACAACCTCTTCCTCACCTCACAAGTACACTAGAGAACCAACTTCCTACTGACCTCTCTAAGACTGGTCTTGGTCGAAGAATTATTTGTCTTTCTCACAGGTACATAAAATAAACTAACTCTAACCCTTTCTCTATTTACAAATAAGTTTACAACAATGTGCTTCTTTAATAAGCTGATAAGAGTTAAGTACAGATTAATGCTTCTCAAATAAGCAGATAGAAAATTAAGAGCAAATGTATCTATATAAAAGTTCAAGGACTTTTATATTCAACAATGAGCTTCTTTAAAATAAATAGAAATTTTGTTTAGATCCACTGATGCTTCTGATTAAGCAAATATATGATTTTAAGACACTTTATAAAGAATTAGTAAT
The DNA here is from genome assembly GCA_020205615.1 of Panax quinquefolius. Lineage (NCBI taxonomy): Eukaryota > Viridiplantae > Streptophyta > Magnoliopsida > Apiales > Araliaceae > Panax > Panax quinquefolius. The sequence goes on from CM035156.1 coordinate 163,840,355, forward strand.
TCTATAAAATAAATAGTGTTTTTCTATGGATAATATATAATTGTTTCTTAGATAGTCTTTACCAAGTATTATATGAATTATTTTTATGAATCAATACTTGTATAAAAGAATAAATCAAACCAAATAATATTTATCAAGTGTAATATTTAAATCAGTTAAGCACAAACTGATATAACAAATATTACTGTTTAACTCAAATAATATATAAGAATATTTTATCTATTATGTGAACTTTTATAGATAATGTCACTTAGTACTATAAGGAATTGTACGGTTTGAATTCCTCTTGGTAGAGGTGTATCTCCGTAGCCTTGTGGCGTCTAAGTACGACAAAATTTATAATTTTCACAATTGATATTTATATAAATATTTTCAATAGATCAGTACGATTCTCAAATCCAGTTTGGATGACTACTCTCTTTTGGAGCAAAGATCTCGATTGTCGTTTTGAGCTATCAAGTATCGTATCTATTTTACGATATTTATATAAATAATGTCGATAAAAGGTTACTGAAGACTATAAGAAATCGTACGGTTTGAATTCCTCTCCGTAGAGGTGTATCTCCGTAGCCTTGAGGCGCCCAAGTATCCTTTTATTTGACAAATAGATTAAATATAGATATATAAAATTGTGTAGAACAATATGTATTTGTATATATATATAGATATAATACAAGTAAGAAAAAATTCAACAGAAATTAAACTTATCTCAATACTTGGACCAATTTTTCTCTTCAAAAATTCAGAACTTTTATAAGAAGAGATATGAAGTTTTTAGGGAGAATGTAGGCAAGAAGAGTATGCTTTTCTTTTCACTAAATTGGTAAAAACCAAATGAATGAAATACTCCATATTTAAAAATTTTTTGAAGTTTGGGAAAAACTGTAATATTTTGGAATCTGATATGAATGCACGGTTTAAATGAAGAGCATTTGAAATTAACGGACCAGATTTTTCGCGTGTTGGAACTTAAAAATTCGCCCGGGCCTTTTTCAAAGTGCTGCATTTATTTGTTTAAGTTGACCACGTGTTTTGAAGCCAAAAAAAAATTCCAGCATATTCATGCGGTTTATTGATGTCCCATAATGAAGGTCTCTACTTGCCAGCATATCATACACACGCTTAGTATATGTGTATGATATTATATTTATATAATTAAAGCACATGCATGCATTTTAGATACTACATATGTATGTTAGTATACTATATATATATATAATAAATGCATTTGTAACTTTTTATATATATATATATATACGGTTTTTTAAAACATATTGATATATTAGATAAATTATTTAATACACTTGGTATATATAATTTCATTTGTTTAATATAATGATGTATGCATGCAATAGTATTTTGCCCAACTTTGATTTTGAAAAAGAAATAGGATTTCCTTGCCATGAATATTATATGAATTAATTTAGTTAACACTTGACATATAATTTATCAAGGTCAATAAAAAGTAATTCAAGTTAAAAACAAAAATAGTTAAATAAAATAATAAGAAAAAATAATTAAATAATTACATATTTAATTAACACATAATTGTTATCATCAAAATATATAAAATAAAATATACCTATCAATCTCCCCCTTTTTGATGATGACAATTATATAAAAATGTTTTTAATTTTTAAGAAAACTCCCCCTTAAACTATGAACACTTTATAACAGTTTATATCCATTCATAGCAGTTTATATTCAATCTCATAGCAGTTGATATAACAATTTATATCCATTCATAACAGTTTATATCCAATCTCATAGCAGTTTGTATATATCAGTTGATATAGCAGTTAATATTTTTCTTCTCCCCCTTTGTCATCATAAAAAATGATGGGGTAAAAGAAAATGTTAAACCTGCAAAAAAGAGTTTAGAGAACCTGCAAAAATAGTTAGTAACCAACAATATATAAAACCATTATAGAGATGTACTCAGTAGTAGTAGTAGTGTTATAGGAGAGAGGTGAGGGATTAAGGTTATAGTTTATCCGAATAGTTAGTTAGACAAGTTAAACAAATAGTTAGATGTCCTCTAAATTTAGAGGAGAGAAGTGAGTGATGTCAGGAATGTTGCCTTCAGGATCTTCTTATGGGGGAACGAGAGTAGTGAAGTAAATAGTGGTATTGACAGTGAAGGGATCCATCAGCAGGTTGTTGTTCTCCATTAACAAGCATACCATAGATTTAACAGTATGTAAAGAGAACTGGACATCTTCTAATTTTATCAAAATTAGAGTTTGATTTTGCAACAGAAGTTGGTTCATACTATTAAGTGAGTCAATTTTTGTAGCCATGTTGATGTTGGTTTCAAGAATCTCATGATCAAGGGGTTTAAAAAAAGATGAGGGGCTGAGGTGGCAGATTTAAGTGGGATACAATGTTGCTGGTGGGAACGAGTTGAGACTGATGATTTGACAAAGGAATGTTCAAATAATGGAATACATGTGTGAGAAGTAAACCAAAACCAAGACAATTATTTTGAAAATAGAATTCAAACGATGACAGCAAGAAGTAGGCCAGATTGAAGGGCATGCATTCATTTAAGAGACTTTTGATAATTTCCAGATCAAAGGGTAGCATTTTTCGATCATCTCGTACAAGCATGAAATTATTTCTTAAAATTTTTCCAAAAAACTGGCACTCAACAGTTAGAAATTCCAAACCAATTTTGCAGGGATAGTCAAATAAAAGAGCTGACACCATTTGATCGGGTTACCTACGCATGATTAAACTTGAATAGCATGCATTCTTCTACAGATATACCAGATGGATGAAGATATGAATTTATCCTAGGTAATTCTAGAGTGGAAGGATGCAATTGAAGTGCATGAATAAGAAATAATTCATCAATGATGTAAGTTTGTCCTTGGATGAAAGTGGTAATACTCTTTAATAAACCAGATGAATTAGTTGAAAACTCCATACGAGCATAAAATTCTGCTACAAGACTAGGATAAATTGATTTATCATAGAAGGAAACCAAGCATTCCCACCCAACATTTTAAAAAATTTCAAACAATTTTGGAAAGCTGTGAAATGTGATGACATTTCCGGGACACATGTTGTGTCTCATAGACTTATACTTTGACTGGGCAGAGGGAGTAGTGAGGTGAGGGACAACATTGGAAAATTGTAACTTAGAATTTAGAGGAAGAGTTTTTCTTTTGGATGAAAATAAATTAGACATGAGGAGGAGGGATACAGGAAATATAGGAAAAAATAGCAAGCTAAGGAGAGACTGCACATAAGAATGCATCATTTTTGAAAGAAGGTATATATATAGATAGAGAAAAGAGGGATGATATGCGGCAGGTAATATACAGTCAAAAAAGGTCAAGTAAAGGTAGCAGTTAATAAACTGAAGTTGGAGCAAGTAATAAGATTACATTGAAAACAATAACAAGAAATAGAAAGTATTGAAGTTAAACAGTAGAGTAAAAACTGTTTAAGATTTGTCATTTAAGAAGGTAGAGAGAGCATTTAAAACAAGATATCCACATGTCATGTGAAGAACACAGAGAAGGAAAGATTGCAGTCAACATTAGAATGATTACCAAAACTAAAAAGATGAATCATTTAATACAATCTTGATAAAACACGGCAATAAATTATCATTTCAGAAAACAGTTTTCAAAGAGGCAGGTAATTTGAAAGATTTTATCATTTATAGAAAATCTTAAGAAAAAGGCAGATAGCAGAAATGCAATAAATTAATCCAATGGACCTCAGTATCCTCACAATATATAAGACAGATAAAAGTAAACCCAGTGGACATCAGTATCCACGCAAGTAGTAATATAGAGAGAGATAGAGAGTTTATACCTGAGTTGGTAGCAACAATATACTACCAATTTCAGTATGACAAGCTCTTCGTTGTACAGATTTCTTAATGAAAATATCAGTGAGTCATCCAACAAAGGTGTACAGTCATATAAGTATACATTTATATAGATAGTATATATACATTTATATATAAAGGTGAGAGTGATTAAAAATGGGTGTTTTAAAAGAAAGGTTTAAAAAATGATTGTTGGAAAAATACGACACCCAATTTTTTTTTAAAGAAAGCAGTTGGAGGTTTTAAAAAAAGTAAAAAAAATATAATAAAGTAGCTGGATTTAAAAAAAAAAATCAAACAGAACTTACCACAGATTTTGTATGTAGTTGAACATCAGTGGAAAAAAAAATTTGGTTGTGAAAAACTGAGTCAGAAATCGAGTCAGAAATGATTTAAAGAAAAAAGAAATTATGTATATGAAATCCCTAATCATAGAGTTATCATTTTTAGGGTTAGACGAAAGGAAGACAGAGATGATATGTAAAAGTTTTATCCAAAAAAATGGTTTTTAAGAACAAAATAATTTTGAGGAGAAACTTTAGAATAAAACTTAAACTGCATAGATTTGACGATCTTGATGAACACATTTGAGTGGCTGAAAATCCAAGAATAAATATCTAGTAGATTAAATAGAGCAATTTAAAAAAATTGGTCTTTGACCGAAACCCTAAAAATTTGCTGGTAATAATTACTAGAAATTTGATGAATTCGAGAAAGAAAAACAAAACGATCAAAAAATTTTTTTGCATTGGTTTCAACTGATAAACCCTAACCATAGATCTATTAAATTTTAGACAAAAATTTGTAGATAGTTGATCATCAGAGGTTTCACAACTCAGAAAATCCAAAAATTTGTTGCTTAAAACGGAATATTGATTTTAAACAAACAAATATATATATATATATATATATATAGAGAGAGAGAGAGAGAGAGAGATTTTGAAAACTAAAACAGAGGCGATTTTGAGTATTTTATTAAAATTGATGATCTTTTGATTAAAAAAATGCAAGTGTCCGAAAACTCTAGAACAAGCTGTAAGACCCCAACTTTTATGAATAAAAATAAATTTTCTATAAATATCATTTTTGAATATTATGGAATAAATTTGATATAATGTTATAGTTCAGGTAATATTTATAAATTTTGCAAAAGTACGCAAGTTGTTATATAATATTCGATTGGTCGGGAATATTCATACTACTACAAGACAATCATTGGTGGACCCCACAATGTAATTATTGTCGATTGAGAAAACGACAAAAATATATTTTTTATGAAAATAATGGCGGAAGTTTTACCGTTGATCTTGTTGAACTACTCTTAGTAGTAAAGTACGAAGAATCTGGTGGTTGCATAAGTAGTAATACGGTATTGATTATTAATACTTATGTGAGAAGTCATTTCGGTTTGATTCAATTATCATCGATATTTTATATGTTATTAAATCAATAATTGAGATGACGAAGTTGTTAATATTATTATTTGCATTGTTAACGATGTCTAGAAGTTCTGCCAAGGAGAGGTTTGGTCACCTAATTGCGCGCCAATAGGGAGAAATCCTTATTGGAAAGCCCCCTCTTTCTTGGGAACGACCTGATTGATTAATAGTGTGAATAATAATAATGATGATGACGTTTTGTTTTATTCGTATTATTAACGTAATAAAATAGAAAAACTTTTTATATAAAACAGAATACTTTTATAAAGTTATTCGTTTTATTAGGCTAATAGTAAAATCTTTTTATATAAAAATGTAATACTTTTATAAAGTTATCATTTTATTAGAAAATAATTAGAATATATTATATTTTATTACGACATAGTGTTTGCATAGTGCTTTGCATAGTGTTTGCAGATAGTAAAATCTTTTTAAAAGTTATTCGTTTTATTAGATTAAAATAGAATATATTATATTTTATTTAAAAGATTTTACTTTAAATATGGACCATCCGATTAAAGTAAATCAATCTGAGACTGCTCATGAATTGGTTACTTATTCATTCCATTCTTCTATAAATAGAAGCTCATTCCTTCATTATTTTTACGAATTCTTTGAAACTACAGAGTGAGAAACTATAGAGAGAGAAACTATAGAGAGAAAGAAGAAAAGTATTTTGCTACTTCACTACTATCTCGATATCAAGTTTTTTTTAAGAATGGGTATTATTTCTTTTGTATTCATGAAGAGAACTTCTATTATTCCATCTTTATTATTCGTTGGAATAACTCAGATACTGTGAGCTACCCTATATTTGGTGAAATTCTTCTATATTCCATTCTTTATTATTCATTGGAATATCCCCGTCTCATAGTTTTACGTAGAACCTTGTTCCCTCTTTATTATTATGTTGGAATATTCATGCTTTGGCTTTACTTTGGACTGGTTCCGCCTTTTATTATTCTCATTGAAACATCTTGTTGGTGTGAATTTCACCGACTGGTTCCGTTATTTATTATTCGATGGAATAACTCTGTCTACATGCAAGTACCGCATGCATGGTGATTTCTTTTGTTATTCCATTCTTTATTATACTCAGTTGGTTAAAGTTTTGACTTATACACTCCATGAAATTAGTGGAATATTTTTGATATTTGCGCTTCATCCAGTATCTTTTCATGGAAATATTCTTCTGAGCATTCTTGAATTTTACTTTACAAAGAAGTATCATGTTGACAATTTGGACGTTATTAGTTCCTAAATAAATTAATTCTTGAACTTGTTTTATTGAATTCTTATATCATTGTCATTATCCTCATGTTTATATTATTTTTGAAAGTCATTTGTGGCCTGTAGTGCATAGATGGACTTGGTATGATTATGACTGAGGATTATTGATTGTAATCATTTAACCGTAATGTTACAAATGATGTGGTAAAAGTCCTCATTGGCCCGAAGTGCATTGATGGACAGTTGTTGGCATGATCATGACCATTGATGAATACACAAATATCCTTGGCCCGTAGTGCATGGATAATTTGTTGTCGTGACCCTAATGAATATCCTTGGTAGTAGAAAGTGGGGATGATGTGGATTATTTATTGTCGAGCCTCAAAGAATAAAAGTGATGAAAACCTTTTAAATCATAAAAGATAGTAGATTTTATTCTCTACTTGACTCTTTTAATGGATTACATGTTCCGCTGCAGTTAAACTTCATGTCTATTGTATTTTATCAGTTTAACAATATTGAGGACTAATGATAATTTAGTCTACATTATCTTAGTCATAATATTTCTTACTGGGCTAGTTGAGCTCACCCTTTTCTTTCTTTGTTCTTTGTGAAATGAGAACGTAACTGAGGACTAGTCGGGGAAGCGGAGTGATGGTCCGAGATGGTGTCTTAGTAGTCCTCACTATTCTATTAAATAGTGTGATAATAAATGTAATGAGGACTAAATTGAGTGTGGATATTGTCTAGATGACAATATTTGTATTAAAACTCACAACATGTATTTTATCGTATTTTACACGACTGTTGTATAATCAAGTTGTATTTGAATTTAGTACCTTGTATTTGACGACTCAAGATGGGTGATGTATACCTATTTTTGGGGCATCACAGTTGGTATCAAAGCTTAGGGATATAATCCCCGGCTGAGATGTGAGATAAGAACTAGGAGGGGAGAGACGGGGAATTCATTCGCTAGTATGACCTACCTAAGTTTATTTGGTATTTAATTGGTTGGTCAGAGTATAGGGATAATATGTGATATGTTAATTAACCCTTATTTTGTGGCAGTATTTGAAAATGGCATTCGAGAATGTTGAGAACATCAATGAAGCACAGGAGACCGTTGAGTCTCCACAGATCAATAATCAGGATAATGTGCATCAGGAAGGAGACAATCCTAATCCAAACAACAACACCGACCAAATGATGAACGATGGAATGTTTCGAGGCTTCATGCAATTCATGCAACATCGTGAGCTGGCTCCTTCATCCAAAATCTGAGTGGAAACACCTGGCAACTCTCGGGACGGCCACCGCCAAACAGCTTCAAGGAGCTAGGACCACCGAGTTTTTGGAGAGCCAAAACCGCTTAAAAGCGAGACGTGGATAAAGCAGATCAACAAGATATTTGATGTCTTGGGTTGCTCGAGGAGTAAAGGTTCCTTTGCCACTTTTCATATTGCAGGCGAGTCGACATTGGTGGGAATACGTAAAGCGTACTCAACTCCGCTTGACCGAAGATGTCTTGGGAGAAGTTCCAAGAAATGTTCAACAACATGTACTTTCTCGAAAGTATTCGTCACATGAAAGAGGTAGAGTTCATTAAACTGGAACAAAACAACATGACCGGTGTCACAGTACGAAGCAAAGTTTTTGGAGTTTTCCGGTTTGCGTCCCATTTGGTTGATAATGAGGAGAGAATGACGCGAATGTTTCTAAGAGGTTTGAAACCCGAGATACGTCAATATCTTATCTCTCATAAACCGTGTGTTTGTATTGGATGTTGTTAATAGGGGCTCGATTATTGGAGCGCGATAATGAGTCAACCCAACCAAAAAGAGCAAGTAAACAAAATGATAATACCAGTGATAGCAGTCATCGAAGAGGTGACAATAAGCGTGGAGGGAATCAACATGCCAGAAATGGTAACCACTTCGGTGGTAATCATGGCCAAAACAATAAGAATGGACATTTCAAGAAAAGAAGATTCAACAATGATGGAAAGACATCAGAATCAACACTTGTCATTAAGGAAGGAGAACGACCACCTATCATATGCTTCAAATGTGGAGGGGAGGGACACATCAGTCCAAACTGTGCGATGCCCTCCAAAGCATGTTATAATTGTGGAAGAGAAGGACACCTGGCCTTATTTTTTCGTGCACCGAAGACAAGTCCAGCTGGGATGGAGGCAGCAAAGCCCGTCCCAAACAAGACAAAACTGGTTGTTCAAGGGAGAGCGTTTGTCGTGACCTCCCAGAAAGCAAGGAGCCCGAATGAGGTCATAACGGGTAAGCTTATCATAAATTCTAGTGAAGTATATACCTTATTTGATACCGGTTCTACCCATTCTTTTATTTCTCCTACTTGCGCTCAACGTTTAAATTTGACTCCGGAGAAATTAGACTTTAACTTATCTGTTGAAACTCCGTTGGGAGAAACTTTCATTACATCCAGTATTTATAAGTCTTGTTTGGTTCAAATCGGTACCCTCACATTACATCGTCAACCTTATTTCATTGAAAATACTTGCATTTAGCGTAATTCTAGGGATTGATTGGTTAACTACTCATCATGCAAAAATTGATTATTTTCGTAAGGTTGTTAGCTTTCATATTCCTAATCAACCTATTATGCTAATTCAAGCAACCAAACCATTAAAATCAATCTTCGTCATCTCAAGCCATAAAGCTATTCGTTTATTGAAAAGCGGATGTCAAGCTTTCTTAGCTCATGTCACGGATCTAAACAAAAATACGTCGTTTTGAATGATATTTCTATTGTTAATGAATTTCCGACGTATTCCACGAAGAACTTCCTAGCCTACCCCAGAGCATGAAATTGAATTTTGTATCGACCTTGAACACGGTACAAAACCTATTTTCAAAGCCCCATATCGAATGGCTCCTATTGAACTTCGTGGAGTTAAAGACCAAATGCGAGAATTGTTAGACATTGGCTTTATTCGTCCCTAGTACTTCTCCTTGGGGTGCTCTGTTCATTCGTGAAGAAGAAAGATGGGAGTATGCGACTTTGTATTGATTATCGGGAGTTGAATCATGTCACCATCAAAAATAGGCACCCATTGCCACGTATTGATGACCTGTTTGACCAGTTGCAAGGCGCCAAATTCTTTTCAAAGATTGATCTTCGTTCCGGATATCACCAATTGAAGATTAGAATCGATGACATTCCAAAGACGGCTTTCAGAACTCGGTATGGGCATTATGAATTCGTAGTCATGTCTTTTGGATTGACTAATACTCCTGCTGCCTTCATGAATATGATGAACCGAGTATTCAAGGAATATTTGGATCACTTTGTGGTCGTCTTTATTGATGACATCCTTATTTATTCCAAAAGCCATGAAGATCATGAGAAACACTTGAGGCTGATACTCCAAAAGCTTTATGAATATAAGCTTTATGCCAAGTTGAAGAAATGCGAGTTCTGACTTGAGGAAGTAGCATTCCTTGGGCACGTGGTATCAAGTCATGGAATATCTGTTGACCCGAAAAAGATTGAAGCCATTCAAAGCTGGGAGAAACCTAAATCAGTGATCGAAGTACGTAGCTTTCTCGGCTTAGCTGGTTATTATCGGAGATTCGTTGAAGGGTTTTCTCAAATCGCTACTCCCTTAACTCAGCTGACTCGGAAGATACAAAATTTGGTTGGAACGAGGAATGTGAGAAGAGTTTTCAAGAACTCAAAAGAAGACTCATTTCAGCACCTGTTTTGACAATACCATCTGGCTCGGAGGGATTTGTCATCTACAGTGATGCTTCAGGAAAGGGGTTAGGATGTGTTCTCATGCAACATGGAAAAGTCATAGCCTATGCCTCTCGACAACTCAAAGAATATGAGAGGAATTATCCTACTCATGATCTAGAGTTGGCAGCTGTTGTCTTCGCACTTAAAATTTGGAGGCATTATTTGTATGGGGAGAAAGTGGAGATCTTTACGGATCATAAAAGCCTCAAATATTTCTTCACTCAAAAGGAACTCAACATGCGACAGCGACGTTGGCTTGAACTATTGAAAGATTATGATCATACCATCCAATACCATCCTAAAAAAGCAAACGTGGTAGCTGACGCATTGAGTAGAAGGCCCATTTTGTATGACTTGCAAAGGATGGAGATAGAATTAAAGACTCCAGGGACCTATGTGATGATGGCGAATATATGAGTAGAACCGACTTTAATCGAGAAAGTTAAAGCTGCTCAAGCTATAGACCTGGAGCTGATGCATATGAGGAAGAAAGTACAAGAAGGTGCTATGCCGGAAGCAAGAATCGATGAAGAAGGAATACTTCGAGTCAACTCCAGACTTTGTGTTTCTAACGACCCTGATTTAAAGTATAAATCATGATGGAGGCGCATAACACACCATTTGCAAGCCTTCCTGGGAGTACCAAAATGTATCATGATCTTCGTCATACATTTTGGTGGAGCAAAATGAAGAGAAAGATAACGCTGTTTATCTCAAGGTGTCTAACTTGTCAACGAGTCAAAGCGGAGCATCAAGTACCAAAAGGTCCATTACAACCACTTGAAATTCCAGAATAGAAGTGGGAGCACATTACTATGGATTTCGTTACTGGTCTTCCCAAGGTTTCTCAAGGCATAGATGCAATTTGGGTCATTGTTGATAGATTGACCAAGTCTGCTCATTTCTTACCAATACGAGAAACTTATACACTTGAACGTCTTGCTCGTATGTACATAAATAAGATTGTAAGACTGCATGGTATGCCAGTATTCATAGTTTCTGATCGAGACCCAAGATTCACTTCACGATTTTGGGTTAGTTTGTAAAAAGCTATGGGCACAGATTTATGATTTAGTTCGGCTTATCATCCTCAGACGGACGGATAATCAGATAGGACTATTCAAACTCTTGAAGATTTATTAAGACTCTGTGTCCTTGACTTCAAGGGAAGTTGGGACAAGTTCTTACCATTGGTGGAGTTTTCCTACAACAACAGTTATCAAGCAAGTATTGGCTTGGCTCCATTAGAGGCGTTGTATGGAAGAAAGTGTCATTCTCCAGTATGTTGGGATGAGGTGGGTGAAGCAACGTTGTTGGGACCGGTGTTGGTACGTATGACTACGGAAAAGATTCAAATGATCCGACAACGTATAAAAACCTCACAAGACTGACAAAAGAGTTATGCTGATATTCATCGAAAGGACGTGGAATTCGATATTGGAGATCATGTGTTGTTACGTGTTGCTCCATGGAAAGGAGTTACGAGATTTGGAAAGAGAGAAAAGCTCAATCCTCGATTCATTGGCCCATTTTTAATCCTCGATCGAGTAGGGACTGTAGCCTATAGACTTGCTTTACCGCCAAGTATGTCTCGTGTTCATAACGTTTTTCATATATCCATGTTACGTAAATATGTGAAAGACCCGAACCATATTATTGAGTTAGAACCGGACGAAATAGCGAAAGATTTAACGTGTGAAGAGGTTCCTGTTCAAATCTTGGATAAGAAGGAACATATTCTACGCTCCAAGGTTATACCTCAAGTCAAAGTGTTATGGAGGAACCACGATGTTGAGGAAATGACCTGGGAGTTAGAATATGAAATAAAATCAAGGTATCCTTACCTCTTCGACATACCAGGTACGTACCCTAATTTTGAGGGTCAAATTTCATAGAAGGGAGAATGTAAGACCCCAACTTTTATGAATAAAAATGAATTTTTTATAAATATTATTTTTGAATATTATGGAATAAATTTGATATAATGTTATAGTTGTGGGTAATATTTATAAATTTTGCAAAGTACATAAGTTGTTATATAATATTCGATTGGTGGGGGAATATTCATATGACGAAGACAATCATTGGTGGACCCACAATAGAATTATTGTTGGATCGAGAAAAACGACAAAAATATTTTTTATGAAAATAACGGCGGAAGTTTTACCATTGATAATCTTGTTGAACTACTCAGTAGTAAAAGTACACGATGTCTGGCGTGGTTGCATAGTAGTACACGGTATTGATTATTAATGCTTATGTGAGAAGTCACTCATTTTGATTCAATTATTGTCGATATTTTATATGTTATTAAATCAATAATTGAGATGACGAAGTTGTTAATATTATTATTTGCATTATTAATGATGTCTAGAAGTTCTGCCAAGGAGAGGTTTGGTCACCTAATTACGCGCCAATAGGGAGAAATCCTTATTGGAAAGCCCCCTCTTTCCTGGGAACGACCTGGTCGATTAATATTGTGAATAATAATAATGATGATGACGTTTTGTTTTATTCATATTATTAACTTAATAAAACAGAAAAACTTTTTATATAAAACAGAATACTTTTATAAAGTTATCTGTTTTATTAGAAATTAATTAGAATATATTATATTTTATTATGCATAGTGTTTGCATAGTGCTTGCATAGTGTTTGCATAGTAAAATCTTTTTAAAAGTTATTCGTTTTATTTGATTAAAAATAGAATATATTATATTTTATTTAAAAGATTTTGCTTTAAATATGGACCGTCCGATTAAAGTAAATCAATCGAACTGCTCATGGATTGGTTACTATTCATTCCATTCTTCTATAAATAGAAGCTCATTCCTTCATTATTTCTTACTTAATTCAATTTGAAACTCTCTAGAGAGAAACTATAGAAAGAGAAACTATAGAGAGAAAGAAGAAAAGTATTTCGCTACTTCACTACATCTCGATATCAAGTTTCTTTTTACAGAATGGGTATTATTTCTTTTGTATTCATGAAGAGAACTTCTATTATTCCATCTTTATTATTCTGTTTGAATAACCTGTATACACGGGCTACCCTATACTTGGTGAAATTCTTCTATATTCCATTCTTTATTATTTTGTTGGAATATCCTGTCTGTGCTTTACGTCGGACCTGGTTTCGTCTTTATTATTACATTGGAATATCCTATCAGGTGTTTTTTGGGACACATTGGTTCCGTCTTTATTATTCTGTTGGAACATCCTGTTGGTGTGAATTTCACCTGACCTGGTTCCGTTATTTATTATTCTGATGGAATAACCTGTCTATGTGAAGTACCGCATGCATGGTGATTTCTTTTGCTATTCCATTCTTTATTATACTCAGTTGGTTAAAGTTTTGACTTCTACACTCCATGAAATTAGTGGAATATTCTTGATATTTGCACTTCATCCAGTATATTTTCATGGAAATATTCTTCTGAGCATTCTTAAATTTTACTTTACAAAGAAGTATCATGTTGACAATTTGGACGTTATTAGTTCCTGAATAAATTAATTCTTGAACTTTTTATATTGAATTCTTATATCATTGTCATCATGCTCATGTTTATATTATTTTTGAAAGTCATCTGTGGCCTGTATTGCATAGATGGACTTGGTATGATTATGACCGAGGATTATTGATTGTAATCATGCCCGTAATGTTACAAATGATGTGGTAAAATCCTCATTGACTCAAGTGCATTGATGGATGAGTTGTTGGCATGATCATGACTATTGATGAATACACAAATATCCTTGGCCCGTAGTGCATGGATAATTTATTGTCGTGACCCTAATGAATATCCTTGGCCAGAAGTGGGGGATGATGTGGATTATTTATTGTCGAGTCTCAGTGATAAAAGTGATGAAAAACCTTTTAAATCATAAAAGATAGTAGATTTTATTCTATACTTGACTCTTTTAATGGATTCAGATGTTCACTGCAGTTAAACTTGATGTCTATTGTATTTTATCGGTTTAACCTTTGTTGAGGACTAATGATAATTTATTCTACATTATCTTAGTCATAATATTTCTTCTTGGGCTAGTTGAGCTCACCCTTTCTTTCACCGTTCTCTTGTGAAATGAGAACGTGGCTTGACTAGTCGGGGAACGGAGTGATGGTCCGAGATGGTGTCTTAGTAGTCCTCACTATTCTGTTAAATAGTGTGATAATAAATGTAATGAGGACTGAATTGAGTGTGTATATTATCTAGACGACAATATTTGTATTAAAACTCACAGCATGTATTTTTTCGTATTTTACATGACTGTTGTATAATCAAGTTGTATTTGAATTTAGTACCTTGTATTTGGCGACTCAAGATGGGTGATGTATACCTATTTTGGGGGCGTCACACAAGCATTCTCGGATCTAAACCAAAAACAAATTTAAAAAAATCTTTTGATCGAAACCCTAAAAGTCTTAAAACTCACAAATGGATCGATTAATTATATCAGAAACAAGGTTTTTTGTAAAATGTTGAGAGTCATGATCAGAGAAGAAGAAGAGACCGACACAGGAGATAGAACGACATCCGAGATTAGAAATTAGAGAAGGTGAAGAAGAAGCCGGAGAATATGAGAGAGAATATATATATATATATATATATAGTTTGACTTACTTTTTGGATCCAACGGTGGAGAGCTTATGTAAAATGAAATGGATGGCGTGGATTTAATCTGAAGAGTAACAGTTGTGTTTCTTAAGCTGACTTTGATCTAACGGCTGAGAATAGATCCTTGTTTTGATCGAAGGGTGATGATGATGATCCGTGTGCTTAATAATGCTTGAATTTGATTGGCTGGAATTAGATACACGGATGGGGCTATTTTGTCCCTTGGATTTATAAAATTGTTAATGGTGTAGATTTAATACATGTATATATATATATATATATATATAGGGACTCCATCCACAAGAATCTATGGGGCTATGGTCGCATGCAACAAACCCTTTTTGACTTGACCATGTGCGACTTTTAACTTACATTGTATAAAAAAAAAAAAAAAAAAAAATTTCCAACAAGTAAGAGCCTCTACCCAACTACTAAAAAAAAAAAAAAAAAAAAAATCCCAACCGTAAGAGCCTCTCTAAAACTACAAAAAAAAAAAAAAAAAAATAAAAAAAATCCCAATAGTAAGAGCCTCTCTTGAAACACAAAAAAAAAAAAAAAAAAAAAAAAAATCAGTAAGAGCCTCTCTAAACTACAAAAAAAAAAAAAAAAAAAAATCCATTTCAAATGTTTGTTTTTATAAACAAATGTTTTTATTTTTGTTATAAAATATAGCAAATGTTTGTTTATTTTATAAAAAATGTTTTTATTTTTGTTATAAAATATATTATAAAACATTTGTTATAAAATATTTGTTTTATAAAACATTTTTTTTTTTTTTTTGTAGTAGAAAATAAAAAAAATGTTTTATAAAACAAATATTTTATAACAAATGTTTTTATTTTTGTTATAAAATATATTATAAAAATATTTGTCATAAAATATTTGTTTTTATAAAACATTTTTTTTTTTTTTTTTGTATAAAATAAAAAAAATGTTTAATAAAAAACAAATATTTTATAACAAATATTTTTATAATATATTTTATAACAAAAATAAAAATATTTGTTATAAAATATTTGTTTTATAAAACATTTTTTTTTTTTGGCATTTTATAACAAAAATAAAACATTTTTTATAAAATAAACAAACATTTGCTATATTTTATAACAAAAATAAAACATTTGTTTTATAAAAACAAACATTTGCTATGGAAATAGAGACTCTTACTGGGAGATTTTTTTTTTTTTTTTTTTTGTAAATAGAGGCTCTTACTATTGGAAATTTTTTTTTTTTTTTTTTTCTTTAAGACAAAGTGCACTTACATGTCAAAAAAGGGTTATATATATATGGATGGAGTCCTATATATATATATATATATATATATATATATATATATATATATATATAATCTTAGTAACGATAAAATAAACAATTCCATTTAAACATTAAAAGAATAAAAATATGTATTTATAAAAAATTATCAAAAATACTATATAAATATATGAAAATAATTAATTGGAAGATAAATTAAAATTTGTTTAAACAAAAAAAATTAAGAGAAAATATTTAGCATGCCTAACTTAATTCTTAATTTGCAGAATCTTTCTGAACTTAGTGGTTTAGTAAATATATCGGCTATATTTAATTTAGTATCAATGTGTTCTAGCTTAATACTTTCGTTATTAACATGATCACGTAAAACATGATGCCTAATGTCTATATGTTTTGACCTAGCATGCAAGAATGTATCTTTGCTGAGATTTATAGTACTAGTATTATCACATAAAATTGACACACAGTTAAATTTTAAGTTATAATCAGCAAGGGTCTGTTTCATCCACAGTATTTGAGCACAACAACGTGCAGCTACAACATATTCAGCTTCGGTGGTTGAAATAGATACCGAGTTTTGTTTCTTAGAGAACCGAGAAACCAAACACCCTCCTAGAAATTGGCAGGTACAATTGGTACTTTTTCGATCGACATGACGACCTGTATAGTCAGAGTCTAAAAAACATACGAGATTAAATGGTTGATCCTTAGGATACCATAGACCCAATTCAGTGGTTCATTTAAGATATTGAAAAATCCTTTTCACTGCGGTCAGGTGAGATTCTTTAGGATCAGCTTGAAACCTGGCACATTTACAAACACTAAACATGATGTTAGGTCTACTAGCAGTTATGTATAATAGACTTCCGATCATTCCTCTATATTTCTTTGAGTCAATAGATTTTCCATTTTTATTAATAATTAACTTATCCAAAGTCGTTGACATAGAGTGTTAAGAGGTTTTCTCGATTCTAAGCCAAATTTCTTGATCATTTCTTTACAGTATTTAGACTGAGATATATGAATACCTTTTTCTCCTTGTTTGATCTGCAGTTTGAGGAAGAAGTTTAATTCTCCCATCATACTCATTTCAAATTCTTTACTCATACTTTCAGAGAAATCATTGCACATAGTAATGTCAGTAGAACCAAAAATAATATCATCAACATATATTTGAATTACCAGAATATCATCATTTTTATTTTTAGTAAATAAGGTAGTATCAACAGTTCCTTATTTAAAATCATTTTTCAACAAAAATTTACTCAATCTTTCATACCAAGCTCTGGGGGCCTGTTTTAAACCATATAGAGCTTTATGTAATTTATAAACATATTCAGGATGACTAAAATCTTCAAATCCAGGAGGTTGTTTAACATAAACTTCCTCTTCTATAACACCATTTAAGAATGCAGATTTCACATCCATTTGAAATAGTTTAAAATTCTTATGGCATGCAAATGCTAATAACACATGAATAGATTCAATTCTAGCAACAGGAGCATATGTTTCATCATAGTCAATTCCTTCCATTTGATTATACCCTTGTGCAACTAATCTTGCCTTATTACGTACAACAGTTCCATTTTCATCAAGTTTATTACGAAATACCCATTGAGTTCCAATGATTGAAACATCCTCGGGTTGTGGGACTAACTCCCATACTTTATTTCTAGTGAATTGTTCAAGTTCGTCTTGCATAGCCATTATCCAGTCTTCATCTAGTAAGGCATCTTTATCAATTTAGGTTCAATTTAAGATAAGAAAGACAAATGACCAGCTAGATTATGTGCTTGTGATCTAGTGATAACCCCTTTTTCAATATTACCACTAACATTTTCTATAGGATGATTTTTAATAACATGAGACTCTTTGGGCAAATCATTCAACCGAGGGTTTGGATTTTTAAGTAGATTCTCAATAATAGGTGGAGATACATTATCTAGTTTTAGTTCTTCCATATTTCTGAGAATATCTTCAATGACAACATCATTATTAGTCAGTTCTTTATATTTAGGAAGAGGTTGAGTTTCATCAAAAGTCACATTCATTGATTCTTCCACAACTAGACTTCTTTTGTTTGAAAACTCTGTATGCTTTACTATTAAGAAAGTATCCAAGAAATATTCCTTCATCAGATTTAGGATCAAATTTCAATAAGTGTCCTTTGGTGTTTAAAATAAAACATTTGCTCCCAAAAACACGAAAATAGTTTATTTTTGGAGTTCTTTTATAATAAAGCTCATAGGGAGTTTTGAGCAAAATGGTTCTTAATAAAACTCATTTAATATTTAACATAATGTTGCCACTGACTTGACTTAGAAATACTTTGGAAGGCAAGATTCATTTAACATGGCATTAGCCATTTCTTACAAAGAATGATTTTTCTTTTCAACTACACCATTTAACTAAGGTGTATAAGGAAGCGAGAGAAGTTATGACTTATACCGTTCTCATCACGAACATAATGAAATCGAAATTGTCAAATTCTTTTCCATGATCAGATCGAATATAAATAATAGAACTCCTCTGTTGATTTTGAATATTTTTACACGGGGTAGAGAAAGAATTGATAGCCTCATTTTTAAATTTTAGAAAATCAATCCATGTAAATCGTGAATAATCATTAATCAAAACTAGAATGTATCTGAGAACCACCCATTGTGTTTAGGGATAGGTCCGACAAGGTCCATGTGTAACAATTCTAAGGGTCGAGAGGTTGACACGATGAAATTTAGGTTTATGTGATGCATGAATTTTTTCCTAATTCATAAGACTTCACGGATGTGGTGCGTAAAAATTTTAATTTAGGAAGACCACGAACATGTTCTTTAGAAGAAATGTTATTTATGAGTTTCATGTTGATGTGTACGATGCCATAGCCAAGGATCCTCATTTGCAGATACAAGACAGATGTTATCTAAATGAGAGTATGCATCTAAGTCACAAGTATACATGTTTTGATATCTAGAATAAACTAAGATCAATTTACCTGTTTGATCAAAAATAGAGCAGTTATGTGTACTATAGGATATTTTAAAACCACTATCACATAGTTGACTGATAGATAGAAGATTATACCTGAGTCCAGTGAATAACTGAACATTGGAAATGGTTATGTGTTTATTACCAACACATCCAACTCCAATTATTTTACCTTTATTGTTATCACCGAAAGTTACCTCACCAAAGTCTGTAACTTGCAAATTTCTTAATTTGGATTTGTCTCAAGTCATATGTCTTGAGCATCCACTATCAAGATACCATTTTCTTTTATTCATATCAGCTGTAAGACATACCTGCAATATATGTACTAATTTTACAAGTTGGTACCCTTTTAAATTGAAGGGTCCTTAGGGTGAGTTTTCCATTTTGTATAAGGAACATTTAAAGTTTCCTTTACAAAACTCGGCATAGGATAATCAATTTTATTAGAAAAAAGCATTCTATGAGTAACTGGATTGTGAGAAGTATGATAATGCTATTTATGAAATTCTCTTCTTGTGATGATTGGTGCAGTATATGTTCCTTTGGGAACCCAAATGAATTTTCTTTTATAATTTCCATTTCTAGCATTGTACATATAAAAGGAATGACCATTTCTGTTGTAATAGGAACATTTTGTGAAGGGAGATATATGACTTTCTTTTTCTTTAATTTTAACGTGATATATATAGTCCTTTATCTTTTGATTCACTTGTTTCTCCAGTATATCCTAAACCTTCTTTATTAAAGCTACATTTTTGTTGATTTAACATGACATCAAGATTTTCCTTTCCTTTTATAAATTTATAAATTATAGTATTTAAATATTCACGTTCTTTGGTTAAGTTTTCAATTATGGAATTATGGTTTTCTATTTCTAATTTTAAACATGAATTTTCATTTTTGATTTCTTCAATTATTGCTTGATCTTGTACTTGATTATCTTCATTGATTATAACAAGTGTTGAATTTTCAATTTCAAGATTTTCAATTGAGATAATAAGTGAGAAATTTTCTATTTCAAGGTTTTTATTAATTTTCTTAAGTTGTTTCTAATTCTTCTTTATTTTCTAAGTTTATTTCATTTAAACTTTTGTTGGTGATAATTAAATTAGCATTTTCAATTTCAAGACTTTTATTTATTTTTTTTAATCTTTCTAACTCTTCTTTTAACAATTCATTACTTAGTACAAATGATTTATAAGTGTAGCGCCCCCAAAATTAGGTATACATCACCCATCTTGGGTCGCGCCACTTACATGGTATGTAATTTAAATACAACTTACTAACATAAGCGTCGTGTATGTCTGACATAAACTATGAGTTTAAATACAAATATCGTCTACTAGATATTATACAAACTCAAAAAGGAGTCCTCATTACAATTATTATCACACTATTTCACGAATAGTGAGGACTACTAATGTTATCTTGAGGACCATCACTCGTTTCCCCGAGGCTCGTCCCGGCTATATTCTCATTTCAAGAGAAGAAACGGTGAAAGAAAAGGGTGAGCTCAACTAGCCAAAGAAGAAATATTATGACTAAGATAATGCAGAATAAATTATCAATAGTCTTCAACAATGTTAAAAGCGATAAAATATAATAGATAACCGGTTTAGCTGCAGTGAATATCAATCCATTAAAAGAGTCAAGTAGAAAATAAAGTCTACTATCTTTTAGGTTTTAAAAGGTTTTTTTCATCTTCATTATATTTGAGACTCGGCTTTAATAAATATTCCACATCATCGAATCACCCCGCACTACTACCAAGGATATTCTTTAGTATCACGACCACAATTATTCATGCACTCACGGGCCAAGAATATTTGTGTATTCATTAATGGTCATGATCATGCCAACAATCGTCCATCAATGCACTACTGACCATCGAGGATTTTTACCACATCATTTGTAACATTACGGCCATGATTACACCGAATAGTCTCTGGTCATAATCATACCAAGTCCATCTATGCACCACTGTGCTACGTAGATGACTTTTTAAAAAAATATAAACATGAGGATGATGACAATGATATAAGAATTCAATAAAACAAGTTCAAGAATTATTTTATCCGGGGAATTATTAACGTCCAAATTATCAATATGATCTTTTGTTTTGTAGAGTAAAATTCAAGAATGATCGGAAGAATATTTTCATGAAAAGATCTTTGGATGAAACGCAAATATCAAGGATATTCCACTAATTTCATGGAGTATAGAAGTCAAAGTTTTAACCAACTGGGTATAATAAAGAATGGAATAACAAAAGAAATCACCATGCATGCGATGAGAGCCGCATGACAGATGAGTTATTCCAACGAGAATAATAAAGAAGCGGAACCAGTCAGGTGAAATTCACACGCAAGCGAGGATGTTCAACAGAATAATAAAGATGGAACAGATCCGGTGTAAAACACACGATGATAGGATATTCCAACAGAATAATAAAGAAGCGGAATCAGTCGGTGTAAAACACATGTGAGGATGTTCCAAGCAGAGAATAATAAAGAGGCGGAACCAGTCCGGTAAAAAACACGCATGAGGATGTTCCAGCGAGAATAATAGAAGAATGTCACCAAGTATAGGGTAAACCACTTATACGAGTTATTCCAACAGAATAATAAGCAATGGAATAACAACAGTTCTCTTCATGAATAAGAAAGAATAACACCTTACATTTGGTAGGAGATTGAATAACTTGGCGGTGTAGTAACAAAATACTCTTCTTCTTTCTCTCTTATTCTCTCTATACTTTTCTCTCTATAGCTTGAATGAATTAAGTGAAAATAATGAAGCCCTAGGCCTCTATTTATAGAAGATTTCTAGCTTAGCACCCACCGTGTGAAAAGGTGAGTGGCTCGATTTAATTGGTTTGGCCTTTTTGTAATGTGAAGCGACAAGTGGTTCGGCCTTTTGTAATGTGAAAGCGACAAGTGGTTCGACGTCGGTAAAGGTAATTACTATTAACGAAGGTAAATACTATCGACGAAGGTAAATACTATTCACAAGGGTAATTACTTATCGACGAAGGTAATTACTTATTGATGAAGGTAAATACTATTCACAAGGGTAATTACTATTATTGAAGGTAATTACTATCGACGAAGGTAAATACTATTGATGAAGAGACTCTTAGATGATGACATATGAGCCCCCATAAAATAATCAAACTTACCACAAATCATTTTATTTTTCATCAACACATATTTAATCTTTCAACAATTATTAATCATTTATAACTTGTCGTCTCAATTATTGATTTAATACTATAACATATTATACTGATGATAATCTTGTGACAATAATTGAATCAATAATATAATAGATATGATCAAAGTAATTCATCGTAGCAATAATTGAGCATAAATAGAGTGACTTCTCACGTAAGCATCAATAATCAATCTTAGTGTGCTACTACGCAACTACGGCGTATCAACTGTACTTTTACCACCGGGTAGTTCAGCAGTTTTTAGCAGTAACACCTCCGTAGTTATTTTATAAAATATTTTTGTCGTTTTCTCAATCAAACAATAATTACATTGTGGGGTCCACCAATGATTGAGCCATTCATATTTAATATTCCCTAACAAAAGAATATTCCTAACAAAAAGAATATTCCCAGACCAAACGAATATTTTATAACAACTTGCATACTTTGCAAAATTTATAAATATTATCCACAACTATAACATTATATCAAATTTATTCCATAATATTCAAAATAATATTTATAGAAAAATTCATCTTTATTTATAAAATTTGGGGTCTTACAACCTCCCCTTCTTATGAAATTTCGCCCTCGAAATTAGGGTACGATACTGGTGGTATGTCGAAGAGGTAAGGATACCTTGATTTCATTTGATTCTAACTCCCAAGTCATTTCCTCAACATCGTGGTTCCTCCACAAAATTTGACTTGAGGTATAACCTTGGAGCGTAGAATATGTTCCTTCTTATCCAAAATTTGAGCAGGGAACCTCTTCATACATCAAATCTTCCGCTATTTAAATCTGGGTTCTAACTCAATAATATGGTTCGGGTCTTTCACATATTTACGTAACATAGATATGTGAAAAACGTTATGAACACGAGACATATTTGGCGGTAAGCGAAGTCTATAGGCCACAGATTCCTACTCGATCGAGGATTAAAATGGACCGGATGAATCGAGGATTAAGTTTTCCTCTCTTTCCAAATCTTGTAACTCCTTTCAATGGAGAAACTCTTAACAACACATGATCTCTATATCGAATTCCACGTCCTTTCGATGAAGATCGGCATAACTCTTTTGTCGATTTTGTGAGGTTTTTTATCGTTGTCGGATCGTTTGAATCTTTTCCAGTAGTCATACGTACTCAACTCCGGTCCCAACAACATTGCTTCACCCACCTCATCCCAAAGATATCTTTGAGAAGCGACACTTTCTTCCATACAACGCTCGAATGGAGCCATGTCGATACTTGCTTGATAAGCTGTTGTTGAGGAAAACTCCACCAATGGTAAGAACTTGTCCCAACTCCCTTGAAATCAAGGACACGAGTCTTAATAGATCTTCAAGAGTTTGAATAGTCCTCTCCCATTGTCCGTCAAAATTCGAGGATGATATGCCGAGCTAAATCGTGAAGTCTGTGCCCATAGCTTTTTGCAAACTAACCCAAAATCGTGAAGTGAATCTTGGGTCTCGATCGGAAACTATGGATCTTAAGCATACCATGCGATCTTACAATCTCATTTATGTACATACTGAGCAAGGCGTTCAAGTGTATAAGTTTCTCGATTCGGTAAGAAATGAGCGGACTTGGTCAATCTATCAACAATGACCCAAATCGCATCAATGCCTTGAGAAACCTTAGGAAGGCCAGAACGAAATCCATGGTAATGTGCTCCCACTTCCATTCTAGAATTTCAAGTGGTTGCAATGGACCTTTTGGTACTTGATGCTCCGCTTTAACTCGTTGACAAGTTAGACACCTTGAGATAAGCAATGCATCTCTCTCTTCATATTGCTCCACCAAAATGTATGGCCGAATATCATGATACATTTGGTACTCGAGATGGATTGCAAATGGTGTGTTGTGCGCCTCCATCATGATATTATACTTTAAATCGTGGTCGTTAGGAACACAAAGTGCGGAGTTGACTCAAGTATTCCTTCTTCATCGATTCTTGCTTCCAAAAAGATAGCACCTTCTTGCACTTTCTTCCTCATACGCATCGGCTCCAGTCCGTAGCTGAGCGGCGGCTTTAACTTTATCGATTAAAGTCGGTTCTACTCGTATACTCGCTATCATCACATGCGTTCTGAGTCTTTAACTCTATCTCCATCCTTTGCAAGTCACACAAAATGGGCCTTTGCGTTGACAACATCGCTTTTCGTACTTGCATATGATTTTTTACTCAATGCGCCGCCTACCACGTTCGCTTTTCGAGGATGGTATTGGATGGTATGATCATAATCTTTCAGCAGATTCAAGCCAACGTCGTTTGTCGCATGTTGAGTTCCTTTTGAGTGAAGAAATATTTGAGGCTTTTATGATCCGTAAAGATCTCCACTTTCTCCCCATACAAGTAATGCCTCCAAATTTTAAGTGCAAAGATAACAAATGCCAACTCTAGATCATGAGTAGGATAATTCCTCTCATATTCTTTGAGTTGTCATGAGGCATAAGCTATAACTTTTCCATGTTGCATAAGAACACATCCCAACCCTTTGCTTCGAAGCATCATCGTAGATGACAAATCCTCCGAGGCAGGATGGTATTGTCGAGCGGTCTTTGAAATAAGTCTCCTCTTGAGTTCTTGAAAACTCTTCTCACATTCTTCACTCCAACCGAACTTTGTATCTTCCAAAGTAAATTTGAGTCGATGGAGTAGCGATTCGAGAAAATCCTTCCACGAATCTCCGATAATAACCAAAGCTAAACCGAGAAAGCTACGTACTTGATCATCGATTTAAGTTGTTCCCGACTTTGAATAGCTTCAATCTTTCTTTGGGTCAACAGATATCCCATGACTTGATACCACGTGCCCAAGGAATGCTACTTCTTCAAGCCAGAACTCGCATTTCTTCAACTTGGCATAAAGCCTATATTCACGAAGCTTTTGGAGTGTCAGCCTCAAGTGTTGCTCATGATCTTCACGGCTTTTGGAATAAATAAGGATGTCATCAATAAAGACGACCACAAAGTGATCTAAATATTCCTTGAATACTCGGTTCATCATATCCATGAAGGCAGCAGGAGCATTAGTCAATCCAAAGGACATGACTAGGAATTCATAATGCCCGTACCGAGTTCTGAAAGCCATCTTTGGAATGTCAGCGGTTCTAATCTTCAATTGGTGATATTCGGAACGAAGATCAATCTTTGAAAAGAATTTGGCTCCTTGCAACTGGTCAAACAGGTCATCAATACGTGGCAATGGATACCTATTTTTGATGGTGACATGATTCAACTCCCGATAATCAATACAAAGTTGCATACTCCCATCTTTCTTCTTCACGAATAGAACAGGAGCACCCCAAGGAGAAGTACTAGGACGAATAAAGCCAATGTCTAACAATTCCTGCAGTTGGGTCTTTAACTCACGAAGTTCAATAGAGCCATTCGATATGGGGCTTTGGAAATAGGTTTTGTCACCGGGTTCAAGGTCGATACAAAATTCAATTTCACGTTCGGGGTAGGCCAGGGAAGTTCTTTGGGAATACGTCGGGAAATTTATTAACAATAGGAATATCGTTTAAAATTGACGTATTTTATTTAAATCGTGACATGAGCTAAGAAAGCTTGACATCCATTTTTCAATAAAGCGAATAGCTTTATGGCTTGAGATGACCGTGATTGATTTTAATGGTTTGGTCGTTTGAATTAGCATAATAGGTTGATTAGGAATATGAAAGCTAACAACCTTACGAAAACAATCAATTTTTGCATGATAAGTAGTTAACCAATCAATCCCTAGAATCACGTCAAATGCAAGTATTTTTAATGAAATAAGATCGACAGGTAATGTGAGGGAACCGATTTGAACCAAACAAGACTTATAAGCAAGTGGATGTAATGAAGGTTTCTCCCAAGCGGAGTTTCTACGAGATAAGTCAAAGTCTAATTTCTCCGGAGTCAAATTTAATCGATGAGCGTAATTAGGAGAAATAAAAGAATGGGTAGAACCGGTATCAAATAAAGTATAGACTTCATTAGAGTTTATGATAAGCTTACCCGTGATGACCTCATTCGGATTCCTTGCTCTTTGGGAGGTCACAACAAACGCTCTCCCTTGACTTACTAGATTTTTGAATTTTACGGGATGGCCTTTGGTGCCTCCATCCTATTTGAATTTGTCTTGATAAACGACAAAATCGAGCTATGTGACCTTCTCTTCCACAATTATAACATGCTTTAGATGGCATAACGCAGTTTGATTTGATGTGTCCTCTCTCTCGCATTTGAAGCATATGATAGGTGGTCTTTCTCCTTCCTTAACAATGGGTCTTTGGGTCGACGTCTTTCCACCATTGTTGAATCTTCGTTTTCTTGAAATGTCCATTCTTATTGTTTTTGTACGATTACCACAAAGTGGTTACCATATCTCGCTTTGTTGATTCCTCTCCGCTTGTTGTCACCGCTCGATGACTACTCTCATTTGGTATTATAATTTTGTTTACCGCTCTCTTTTAGTTGTGTTGACTCATTATCACGTTCCACTAATCGAGCCCTATTTACAACATCTCGAATACAAACACGGTTTATGAGAAATAAGATGTTGGCGTATCTCGACTTCAAACCTCTTAAAAACATTCGCGCCATTCTCTCTTCATTATCCACAGTGGGGACGCAAACCGTGATAACTCGCAAATTTTGCCTCGTATTGCGACACGGTCATATTGTTTTGTTCCAACTTGATAAATTCCACCTCTTTCATGTGGCGAATACTTTCGGGAAAGTATTTGTCGTTGAACGACTCCTAGAACTTCTCCCAAGATATCTTGAAGCAATGAAAGTTGAGTCGTTTACCGATTCCACCAAGAATCCGCCTCTCCGCGTAACATAAAGGCGTGAAAGGAACCTTTTGCTCCTCGGAGCATCCCAAGACATCAAATATCTTGGTAATCTGTTTTATCCATGCTTCCTTAGCGAAGTGGTTTTGGCTCTCCTTAAACTTCGGTGGTCCCGGCTCCTTGAATTGTTTAGCGGTGTGTGCTTGAGAGTTTTCCGTGTTTCCACCTACGTTTTGGATAGGAGTCGCTCTACTTTCTTTGTTGCATAAATTGCATAAAGCCTACGAACATTTGATCATTCATCATTTGGTCGGTGTTGTTGTTTGCATGAGGATTATGCGCCTTCACGATGCACATTATCCCGATTATTGATATGTGGTGAATCAACGATCGCTGCGCTCCATTGCTATTCTCAACATTCTCGGATGTCATTTTCGATCATCGCCACAAAACAAAAGGTTAATTGACATGTAACAAATTATCCCTATCTTGACCAACCAATAAAATAGCACATAAACTTAGGTAGGTCATACTAGCGAAGGTATTCCCGTCTCTCCCCTCCTAGTACTATTCTCACATCTTAGCAGGATCATATCCTCAAGCTCGACGATTCTGTTGTGGCGCCCCCAAAATTAGGTATACATCACCCATCTTGGGTCGCCACTTACATGGATGTAATTTAAATACAACTTACTAACATAAGCATAGGGTGTAATATACGACATAAACTATGAGTTTAAATACAAATATAAATCTACTAGATATTATACAAACTCAAAAAGGAGTCCTCATTACAATTATTATCACTTTATTTCACAGAATAGTGAGGACTACTAATGCTATCTTGAGGACCATCACTTTCGTTTCCCAGACTCCAAAGCAATATTCTCATTTCTCGAGAGAAACGGTGAAAGAAAGGTGAGCTCAACTAGCCCAAGAAGAAATATTATGACTAAGATAATGCGAATAAATTATCAATAGTCTTCAACAATGTTAAAGCGATAAAATACTGATAGATA
>CM035156.1:164468637-164663637 GCA_020205615.1 Panax quinquefolius
AAAGTCATATAAGTGCATCTAATTAGATTCACCTATGTAAGTGAAGGAAGTTGGTCGGTTCTGCGAGACATAAGGTTTATCTCTAAGTCACTTACAAAATCCAAGAGGTAAACACAAGGCCATAAATGTGTTGGGTTTTCTTAAACTATAAGAGATATAATATATGTCTATAGAGCAAGATATCACTGTAAGATTTTTTAGTTCAAAGCTAACGCTACTAAAAATTTAGATATTTTATGAAATAGACTATGTAAAGGTTCAAGTCGAAAGACACCTTTTAATTATGTATACTATATTTAAGAGAAAGAAGAATGTCAAAGGAAAAGGATTGGAAGATTATGAAAATAGGGGAGAATTGTTGGATATTTTCATTATCTAAAAGTATATAATAAATATATTATATGTTATATTATATATTATCCATGGAACTTACAATTAATACTGATTCAGTTAGATAAGAGAGAGTTGTTGATATTAAGGACTTGAGTTCAAGTCATGGCAACAACATTCTTATAATATTTTTTTTTTAATAAAATTATAAAAGGCCAACAGTAATAAAAGGCCAACGGTAATATTTCAATTGGGATGCCGACATTGGAATTGGGATACGACTTGAGTTTGGGACATCTTAACATCGATAATATTTCAACGGTAATATTTCAATTGGGATGCTGACATTGGAATTGGGATATAACTTGAGTTTGGGACATCTCAACATCGAAATTGGGATACGACCAAACAAATTGAGTTGGGACCAAAAATTACAGAACGACAAACAAATTGATTTGGGACGAAAATTACAGAACGACAACAAATTGAGTTGGGACCAAAATTACAGAACGACAACAAGAATTGGGATGCCATGTTTGGATATCAACATAACTCTTCAAATAGGTGTTTGGAAACCTATAAATAGGTTACAAATCCACCCAAAATACTAACTGAAAAATCATTCAATCCTTCTCAAATTCTTAAAAAAATTATCATTTTAAATAATTTTTCTTATTATAATTTTCTTCTTTTATTTATAGTTTAACACTAGTTTTGTTTCAACACAACAAATTCTAGTACATATTATAGTATGTGCCTATCTTATCTTGGGAGACTAATTCGTAGTAACTTTGTGTAGCAAAAGTAAGGGGCGAATATAGTCTTAAGAAAAGAATGACCAATCATTCGATTCAGGCAGGAATATTGTTATTCTATATCTTACTACAAAGAAAATTTACAACACCAACTTCCCCAAAAAAAGCTAATTTTTAGAATATTAGATTCTAATTCATACACTGCAGTAGATAACTGAGAAGCTTTCTCGCACTGTCTGATGATGCTTATACTTGTAAATTATTTATACAATTCTTATACAAGTTGGAGCTAAAGTTACTTATAGTCTATACCAATTTTAATCTTCCATCTTATAAAACATATGTTTACGGTAAGAAACTAAGAATACACATCTTTGGGAAATCATTTTTGTTAAAGCAATATAGAGAATTTTGCCACGAATCATATTCACAAAGCACCACAGTCAAATTGGCAAACAAATGTTTATCTAAGAAATAATGGTATAATTAGATAATATCAAGTTCAAAACTAGTAATGGTACAATTAGATAAAATCAAGTTCTCATGGTCTTTTATGTAAAAGACAAGAAGGTTTTGAAATTAAAGCAACTAAGCTAGATGGATTGATGCAAGACCCAGCTTGATAAAATTTAAGATAAAAACCATCAAGGATGATAGTCATAGTTATTAATGAGTTATCCAGTTGATACAGTGAGAGAGAGCATGTACAGAGAGAGCAAGAATGTTATTAAGTTGGCCACACAAAAGAATAAGTGGATGTCCATCCCACATCAGATTTTAAGTGTTATTTCTCCAAGTTCACTTAGTATTTATATGATAATCATAGTTGGTTTTTAAGTTTTTACTTTGATTGTTAAAGTCCCATATTGTTTTATAAATGGAGGAGAATTCAAGAATAAATTTTTTAAGTAAAGCAAGGGAGGGCCTTGACCGGCCTGGGCCTGGCCAATAGGCTTCCTCAGGCTCCTCTTTTAGTTCAACAAAAGGTTGAATAACATTTTTGTCCCTCTAAGTTGCCACTCACTTTTAAAGTCGTCCCTGAAGCTCATTCTTCGTCACTTAGGTCCTTAAAGTGGTATTTCTTTAGTGTTTTCGTTCATCCTACTTGATTTGACCTCAACCCGATCCATTTTTGACCCAATCCCAAATTTTAATATTTTAAAATATAATAATTATTTTTGATATTTTAAAATAAAGTAATTATTTCAAAATAGTTATTTTTAATAGATTTTTAAATAATTATTTTATTTTTAAATATTAAATATAATTATTATTTTTAATATTATTTTTTTAAAATATTAAAAATAACTAATTTTAAAATAATTATTTTATTTTAAAATAATTATTATATTTTAAAATATTAAAAATTGGGTTTGGGTCAAACTGGGTCGGGTTGGGTCAAAATGGGTCAGGTTGGGGTCAAATCGAGTAGGAGGAATGGAAACGCCAGATAAATGCCACTTTAAGGACCTAAGTGAAGAAAAATAAACTTTAGAGATGATTTTGAAAGTGAGTGAACTTGGAGGGACAAAAAAGTGTCATTCAGCCTTCAATAAAATAATTTGGCTTGGCCTGACCTTCTTACATTTGAGCCTGACCCGACCTGGTATTGTGTCAAAGCCTAGAAGTGGTCAGGCGGCTTGTCTGTGCAAATTAGGACTTAGCCCAATTAAGGAGGAGGAAATTAGATTTTTTTTATCAACATATATAGGGCTAAATACAATTTACTACATCAAGTACCAACATATTTATGATTTGACCCAAAAAAATTTGGACTTACAATTACTACATCAAGTACCTAATTTCATGCAATGTAACCCCCACTTTCATAATCCAGCCAAATTGACCGAAATACCCGACTCGTTCATGAATCCGATCAGGTCTTCAGTATTTTATACCAATTGACCGTATAAATATACGGATTGACTTAATTTTTAAAAAAAGTAACTAATACCATTGAAATTAAATACGGTATAAAACTATAACTAATACATCATCCATTATCTCTTTGAAAATTAAAAGAACAAGACATCAAACCTCAATACTTGAACAAATGTTAAAACATAAAATTTCATATTTATATCGAGTGACCTTTAGCCCAATAGTATGACCCAACCCATATTTACCATGAGTTTGGGTTCGAGTTGTGGGCGTGTCAGTGTGTGTGGGGTGTGTGTGTTCAAACTAACAAAAAAATAAAATAAAATTTCAGATTTATTCATGTTATCAAATTTATTAAAAAAAACATAGATGCTAAATTGAAGATCCAAATATATAGTGAAAGAGGGTTTGAAATTTATCTAGACACACTTAGAAGGGGGGGGTTGAATAAGTGTGGAGGCAATCTATGACCAACTTTTAAAAACTATTAATTTCAGGCTACTATAATGATTGAAATCAGCTTACTTAATATAGTCTATTTAGAAAATTTTCTGCTGAATTTATAACTTGGATAAAATACTTGGTGTTAAATAATTATCTTAAAATAATGCAAGTATTCAAAATTTAATTATTAAGATAATTAAAATAACTTATGTGATTTTAAAGTAAAGAAAATAATAAAATCAACACCAAGATTTTTTACGTGGTTCAGCTATTACCCTCTATAATAATAGCCTAGTCCACGTCCAATACCAACTAGTATTGGAGACTCACTTTATTTATTTCTTTATAGATAAATACAGATTACAAAACAGATTCTAACAAAGAATTAATTAACAATTAATTTCCCTTGAGCACTCTTGCTCCTTGTGCACATATGCACTCTTCAAGCACCTTTGCTTCTTTGAACCTGTTTTAAACCTTTTCTCTAATCCCCTAGGATTAAAACCTTTAGACTACACTTAGTCTAAACAGAAAATTCAATACAAATATAGAGGTCTATGATCAATGCAAGAATAATCAATTTAACAATTAAAGGCTCAACTATATGCAATGATCAATTAGCACAATATAAATAAGCAATTAATTCTCACCAAGTATCAGCTAATAAATATCAGAAAATTAAACACTTAGCTGATCACGCGTTGCATTGGATAAATGTATATTGCTCAAAAATATCAGTTTAGTGCAAAAATAAATTCGTGAGTTGTATCTTTTCTAAACAAGCAAACACTGATTTTATAGCCCACATATAAAATTACCGTTAATTATTTTAACGTTGCAATTCCTTATCAAAAAGATCCGTTGTAAAGATAAATCACGTTTGTTTAAGTCAATTGATATAAGAATAACAAATAATGCAACGGCAAAAAGTTGTCAATGGTAAAGAGTCAATTGTTATCCAGCAAAACAAATTCTCGTTAGATACTTAGTTTGAATAAATCAAAAGACCCATAATAGATAATAACTCTGACTCTTCTACTTCATAAAGATGGCGTGTAGCAACTGAAGTGGAGAAACAGACGTGTGACATCATACTGCTGTTTCCAACAACTCTTTAAAAATTCAATAAACCATTTCACCTTGAAAATCGCAAATCCCAATAAAGTATTTATATCCGGATATCAAATATACATAACCATTCTTCAAAAATCACACATGCAATAAAGTAGCTGTCATCCTTTAGATTTTCTAGGAAATCATGATTACATGCATACATATCACAATTAATGTTATCCACCTCTTTAGCGCGTGTAGTTCAAGTATATGTATATCAAATACCAATGCATGCAATACATGTAATAATCGATAAAATATTTAATATATGTATTACTCTATATAAACATTTTTATAAAATCATTTAAAAATACATTTTCATTTAAGACATAAAAATGCAAATGATATGTCCTAGAGCCTTTAAATGAAAAATCAATTATTATGCAAATGATCTTACATTTGTCTCCTAGAAAGAAGAAAAAACTTGCTTCCTTCACTTGAAAATCTCACCAATATTTTTTTATCAACAAATACCTGAAACATCACAAAACAATTTAGTATTCGAACATTTCATCATCAAAACATAAGGATTGAATATGACAAGGTCAACATTCTCCCCCTTTTTGATGATGACAAACCAAAATTGTTTAACTCCTATTAATTCCCCCCTGAATATATGCATAACATAATTTTACTCCCCCTAAATCCATGCAGCAATATTATTTCAGGATACTGAAATTAGATTTTCAGTAAAACATTTGTAAACAACCTGCAGTAAAATGTTAGTCCATCAAAAATCAAAATATTTACTGCAAATATATCAAATAAAAATCCCAAATTAAACATAAGTCTTTTGGTGATGCACACCAAACCAAAACAAACACAAATTTTTAAAATTTGTCCATAACCAAACAACCCAAAATAATCTTAGAAATTCTCCCCCTTTGTCATCAAACAAAAAGGAGAGCAAGTCCTTCTTCAAGATCTACCACAATTGCGCACCGAGCAGCCTTTTCTGTGAAATAGGGTCGGTGATTGGCACGAAGAACTCTTTCAGCCACACTTAGATCAGCAGCAAAATGAGGAGGTCTTGGAATGAATGTTCCAGGAGGTAAGGGCATGTCAAGAAATTCACCAATGTATTCAGCAAGCCAGTTACAATGAACCCATTCTGTAACGGTAGAATGTTTACGCTGCATATAGAGTTTAGATCCCACATCATTGAAACGAGTAGAAATGAACTCAGCCAATTCCCCTATTTGATTACTGACAAACTTTATATCTTGACTTAACTGGCAGGAATTTCGATTAAGCCTTCTCTGCATAACCTCTGCCAAAGCAGTGGTTTGCAGTTCAAAGCCTGCCTGTAAGTCAATGAACTCATCTTCAAGATTGTTGTACAGTTTGTTGATTTCAGGAGCACCCAAAGGCAATTTACCTTTTTCCAACATATTCATTCGGGTGTGAAGGGCAGACATTTCAGTTTTCATTTTATCTTGATTACTAAGTACCGATTTCAACATGTCAACTATTTTAGAAAAGGATTGAATATTGGGCTTAACTGAAGAAGATGGAGTTAAAATAGAAGGAACAGGAATCTCAGAAGTAACACGAACAAACTGACCATCAATCAATGTAATACGAGATAACTTTAAAGTATTGACACTGAGTGAATCATTCACATCTACACAAAGTTCATTTTCAAAAGAAATTTTGAAGTGATTGAAGAAAGTGGTGAGAGTAGCACTATACGGCAAACAAGTATTGATTTTTTTTAGACAGCTTGTCATTTGATGAAGCAACAATTGGGCTAAATTAAAAGATAGACCTTTTAAAATCATAGCAACAATGATTAAGTCCTGATATGTAAAATTAGCACCACCACCTAATCGAGGCAAAAGATTAAACCGAACAAGATGATGAATCACACAAGCAAGATAGAGACACATCGACAGTTTTGGGAGTAAAAACATCACTCAACAGAGGATTATCCATGACAATTTTTAATTGTTCCAGAGGAGAAAAAAGAAGAATGAACAGCTCCTTTCCGAGTGAATGGACAATCACCAGTGAATGGAATGTTTAAAATGCTACCAAAGTCCATGACAGTGAAATACAAAGATTTTCCTTTAACAAATGAAGTATAAAACTCCCCATGACATTCCAGATTAGTATAGAACTGTTGAACTAATCTGGGATATGCAATAGAAGGAGGAAAGAGCATGGAAGACATACCACAAGATTCAAACAAAGATTTCAGAGGAGACTCATGAAAACAGATTTGATCCACTGATTTTTTATAAACCAACTGTTTTTGAAAAATAACATTTTTAAAACGAACTTCATAAGAATTACTCCGAAAGAAGTTGTCAGGGAGATCAGAGGACAGATTAGGGTTTACCGAAATAGGAGGAGGTGAAACTTCTGGCTTGGAAAACTGAGTTGTTGACTGTCGTCGCCGAGAGGGTCTGGTAGATTTAGGTAGTGATGGACTGAAAGTGGATGCATCAGACGCCGAAGAGTCCAAATACTCTTCCTCTGATGACACAGCCTTCTTCATTTTCCTATTCTGGCGAGATGGTCCGGCAGTAGAATGGGGAGGAACGATGGTCTGTTCGTCGTCGGAATCCCTCATCGAACGTTTATGTGTTCGAGTTCTCATGATCTTTGAAGGTAAGAGAGAATAGATAAGTGTATACAAAAGAGAGAGACTGAAATAAAAATAAGGGTCAGAGATAGTTTGAGAGGATGAGGAGTGAAGTATACAGAAGGATATTTAAAATAAAATTAATATGAACACTCCCAGTCTCTTACGTCTTTCACTGAACTTAGTCAAATTGACGTTTCGAATTTCAAAATCCATTATGAGATATGCATGTACCCATACAGTTCCCAAGAAAACCTCTCAGCGTCCGATCTTTTCGGTTCTCAAAATAAATTATGATAGATTCCTTGATTTGCGCGTTCAGGAATTTAAATAAGCAACCGAAAACATAATTATCCCAATTTATCAGTTAATGAGATATACATGCAGGTTAGGATAACACATATTTAAAAATAAGTTATGCAAAACACATCCCAAGTTCTCTTCGCAGCATGCAAAATCTTTCTTCACTTAGTGGTTTAGTAAAAATATCTGCAATTTGATTTTTAGTTGGAATAAAAATCAATTTAATCAAACCTTTTGACACATTGTCTCTTAAAAAATGATGTCTAACTTCTATGTGCTTTGTTCGTGAATGTAACACAGGATTTTTAGATATATCTATAGCACTTGAATTATCACAATAAATAGGCACACAATCACATAATATATCAAAATCACATAGAGTTTGACGCATCCATAATATCTGAGAGCAGCAACTTCCTGCAGCT
Source organism: Panax quinquefolius (assembly GCA_020205615.1). Lineage (NCBI taxonomy): Eukaryota > Viridiplantae > Streptophyta > Magnoliopsida > Apiales > Araliaceae > Panax > Panax quinquefolius. The sequence continues at coordinate 164,476,476 of CM035156.1, forward strand.
AGGTATTCACCCTCAGTAGTTGAAAGAGCAACTGAGGTTTGCTTTTTTACTATGTCATGATACGAGACTTTGTCCCAAGAAAGTACAAGCACCATTCATACTTTTTCTATCGATTTGACATCCTACATAGTCAGCATCTGAATAACCTATTAGTTCAAAGTGATTGGAAATTGGATGAAATAACCCTAAATTTATTGTACCACATAAATATTTCAAAATCCTTTTAACAGCATTTAAATGTGATTCTTTGGGTTTTGCCTGAAATCTTGCACATAGACAAACACTATACATTATGTCAGGTCTAGAAGCAGTTAAGTATAACAAGCAACCAATCATACCTCGATATTTTGTTATATCAATATCAATACCTTTGTCATCAGCTGTGAGCTTTATTGATGTGCTCATAGGTGTACCTTTTGAGTTAGATCCTTCAAAGCCAAATCGCTTGAGTAATTCTTTTGTGTATTTGGTTTGATGGATGTAAATTTCGTCCTTCGTTTGCTTGATTTGAAGTCCCAAAAAAGTAGTTGAGTTCACCCATTAAGCTCATATCAAATTCTTTATGCATACACTTGGAAAACCACTCACAAAGATGATCATTAGTAGAACCAAAAATTATATCATCTACATATATTTGAACAATAATGATATCTATATTTTTATGCTTAATAAACAATGTAGAATCTATTTTACCTCTAATAAATCCATTTGACAAGAGATACTTACTTAACCTTTCGTACCACGTTCTTGGAGTTTGTTTCAAGCCATAAAGAGCTTTCTTTAATCTGTAGACATGATTAGGATATTTTTCATGCTCGAATCCAGGAGGTTGCTTTACATACACCTCTTCATTAATGTATCCGTTGAGGAAAGCACTCTTTACGTCCATTTGATACAGCTTAAACTTTTTGTAGCATTAAAATGCCAACACAATTCTGATTGATTCTAACCTAGCCACTGGTGCATAGGTTTCTTCATAGTCGATTCCCTCTTGTTGGTTATACCCTTGAGCTACTAGCCTTGCTTTGTTTCGAGTGATTGTTCCATGCTCATCAAGCTTGTTTTTGAATACCCATTTCGTACCAATGATGGAAGCATCTTTAGGAGGAGGCATAAGTTCCCATACTTGGCACCTCTCAAATTGTTGAAGTTCTTCTTGCATTGCCAATAACCAATTTTCGTCAAGTACTGCATCTTTTTCATTCTTTGGCTCAACCTGTGACAAAAATGCAGAGAATGCACAATGATTTTGTAAACCTCTTCGTGTGGTTACACCTTTGTTGATATCTTCAATGATATTCTCCGGAGGATGATTCTTGACATATCTAGCTATTTTTGGCATTTGAATATCATGTAACACTTCCTCTTGACCATGAGACTCATCTTTAGCATCCTGCAAATTTTTAGGTTCACGTTCATGCTGGTTGTCCATTTCAGTTTCCTGAAACTGCTCATTTGGTCTCCTGTTTTGTTCTTTTCGGTTTGCTGGAATGATGTATGTCTCTAAATTTCCTACATCATCTTCACTTTCTTTTGGCAGATCATTGTTAGTCTCAATGAAAGTGATATGAACAGATTCTTCTACACATGACTTTCTAATATTAAAGATACGATAAGCCTTACTATTTTGAGAATAACCAATGAAAATTCCTTCGTATGATTTAGCATCAAATTTTCCCAAATTATCACTTGTATTCAAGATGAAACATTTCGAACCAAAAACTTTGAAATAACCTATATTTGGAATTTTATTGTTTAGAAGCTCATAAGGTGTTTTCAAAATGATAGGACGAATAAGAACTCTATTTAAAACATAACATGATGTATTTACAGCTTCGGCCCAAAATTTCTTTGGAAGCTTACTTTCTTGTAGTAGAGTTCTTGCGGTCTCTTATAGAGTCCTATTCTTTCTTTCCACCACTCCGTTTTGTTGAGGAGTCCTTGGGGCTGAAAATTCATGGCTAATACCCCTTTGATCACAAAAGGTTATAAAATCTTTTTGAAACTCAGTACCAAGATCACTTCTAATTCTAATAAGTTTATAACTATACTTTGTTTCAAGAATTCTTATTAGTTTTTGCAAATTCTTTAAATGCTTCATCCTTAGTTCTCAAAAATAATACACATGTGTATCTTGAAAAATCATCAACTATTATAAAAGCATAGAATTTACTATTAATGCTTGAATGTTTTTCAGGACCAAATAAATCAAGATGAAGTAGTTGCAAAAGAGAAGAAGTTGATACCATATTCTTTGCTGTAAAAGAAGTTCTTACTTGTTTTCCCAGTTTGCAAGGAATACATATTCCTTTCTTTTCAAACCTGATTCTTGGCAATCCTTTGACGAGATTCTTTGAGGATAGTTTCTTGATTAAGTCCATGTGAACATGTCCCATATTTTTATGCCATAGAAAAGCTTCATCTTGTACTGAAGTAAGACATAGTTCTTCATCCTGTTGCTCAAAATCAAGAGTATATGTATTTCCTTCTCTTTGTGCAACTAGAGTAGTATTGTTAGTACCATGAAATATTGTGCATTTATCTTTTTCAAAGTTAACTTGATGGCCATTATCCATTAATTGGCTAATACTAATTAAATTATATTCAAGACCATTAACAAGATGCACATTATTTATACTTACCTTGCCATTACCAATTTTACCTTTTCCAATTATTTCGCAGGTTTTGTTGTCTCCAAAAGTGACCGTTCCATTCTTCTTCTTGATATTTAGTTCTACAAATTTTGATTTATCACCGATCATGTGCCGTGAACATCCGCTATCAAGAATCCATTTTTGAGATGGAACTCTTGCTTCGAAGCATACCTTCAATTCCTACGAAGCATACTTGTGCTATCTCATCTTTGGCATCAATCTCCACTTCGGATTCCTCATCACTCCAAGTCATAAGGGCTTTGTTCTTCTTGTTGTCTTTGTAGTTTGTCTTTCCTTTGTTCTTCAATTGAAAATAATCATTCTTGAAGTGACCAGGACGTCCACATTCGAAGCATGTCTATTTAGTTTGCTTTCTTTTAGACTTATTTGAATTGAAAGTATTTCTTCTTTTATTCTTCCTTTGTAGTAGCCAATTGAGTCTTCTTGACATCATTGCTATTTCTTCATCCGAGTCATCTTTAAGCTCCTCTTCGTTATCTGCATTAAGAGCTAAAACCTTTCTTCGAGGGGTTTCCTCCTCATCATCATATCTCTTTAACTGATATTCATTTCTTTTAATTCACCAAACAAAGTTAAAGGATCCATGGAAGAAATAGTTGTAGAATCTTGAAGAGTGGTGATTTTAGAAGCAAACCTTTTGGGCATAGCCCGAAGCAACTTACGGTTGATCTCACTTTGAGGAATAGTCTTGTCCAGTAATTTCAAGGAGTTTATGAGGACTAAAAACCTTCCTTGAGATAGCTTAATGGTTTCATCTTTTTCGAGCTTGAACATTTCATAATCGTGCATAAGCATGCTTAGCTTGACTTCTCGTACCTTGGAAGTACCTTCATGACTTACCACAAGAGTATCCCAAATTTTCTTAGCTGTGTTGCATGAGGAAACTTTGTCTATCTCGGATTGTACCATGCCGCTGAGAAGAGTGTTCATTGCCTTTGAATCATATGAGACCATGTAGATTTCGGTTGCATCCATTTCTAGTAGGATCTTTGGTGTCCCATCATCTCTTCGTGGAATAACTGGTCCGTTCTCCACAACCCACCATTCCCAAGGATCTCTTTTAAGATAGATCCTCATTCTGAACTTCCAGAAGTTGTAATTTTCCGTTCCAAATAGCAAAGGAGGTCTATTGATTGATTGACCTTCTTGATTGTTGTTCCCAAACTGTGCCATGTCAGAATCTTTCCCTACAAGTCACCTTTAAGACCAAGATAAGTAGAGCCAAGCTTTGATACCAAATAAAATTTATCTAAATACACTTAGAAGGGGGGGTTGAATAAGTGTGGAGACAATCTATGACCAACTTTTAAAAACTATTAATTTCAGGCTACTATAATGATTGAAATCAACTTACTTAATATAGTCTATTTAGAAAGTTTCCTGCTGAATTTATAACTTGGATAAAATACTTGGTGTTAAATAATTATCTTAAAATAATGCAAGTATTCAAAATTTAATTATTAAGATAATTAAAATAACTTATGTGATTTTAAAGTAAAGCAAATAATAAAATCAACACCAAGATTTTTTACGTGGTTCAGCTATTACCCTCTATAATAATAGCCTAGTCCACGTCCAATACCAACTAGTATTGGAGACTCACTTTATTTATTTCTTTATAGATAAATACAGATTACAAAATAGATTCTAACAAAAAATTAATTAACAATTAATTTTCCTTGAGCTCTCTTGCTCCTTGTGCACCTATGCACTCTTCAAGCACCTTTGCTTCCTTGAACCTGTTTGAAACCTTTTCTCTAATCCCCTAGGATTAAAACCTTTAAACTACACTTAGTCTAAACAGAAAATTCAATACAAATATAGAGGTCTGTGATCAATGCAAGAATAATCAATTTAACAATTAAAGGCTCAACTATATGCAATGATCAATTAGCACAATATAAATAAGCAATTAATTCTCACCAAGTATCAGCTAATAAATATCAGAAAATTAAACACTTAGCTGATCACGCGTTGCACTGGATAAATGTATATTGCTCAAAAATATCAGTGTAGTGCAAAAATAAATTCGTGAGTTGTATCTTTTCTAAATAAGCAAACACTGATTTTATAGCCCACATATAAAATTACCGTTAATTATTTTAACGTTGCAGTTCCTTATCAAAAAGATCCGTTGTAAAGATAAATGACGTTTGTTCAAGTCAATTGATATAAGAATAACAAATAATGCAACGACAAAAAGTTGTTAACGATAAAGAGTCGATTGTTATCCAGCAAAACAAATTCTCGTTAGATACTTAGTTTGAATAAATCAAAAGACCCATAATAGATAATAACTCTGACTCTTCTACTTCATAAAGATGGCGTGTAGCAACTGAAGTGGAGAAACAGACGTGTGACATCATACTGCTGTTTCCAACAACTCTTTAAAAATTCAATAAACCATTTCACCTTGAAAATCGCAAATTCCAATAAAGTATTTATATCCGGATATCAAATATACATAACCATTCCTCAAAAATCGCACATGCAATAAAGTAGCTGTCATCCTTTAGATTTTCTAAGAAATCATGATTACATGCATACATATCACAATTAATGTTATCCACCTCTTTAGCCACGTGTAGTTCAAGTATATGTATATCAAATACCAATGCATGCAACACATGTAACATTGATAAAATATTTAATATATGTATTACTCTATAAAAACATTTTTCATAAAATCATTTAAAAATACATTTTTCATTTAAGACATAAAAATGCAAATAATATGTCCTAGAGTCTTTAAATGAAAAATCAATTATTATGCAAATGATCGTACATTTGTCTCCTAGAAAGAAGAAAAAACTTGCTTCCTTCACTTGAAAATCTCACCAATATTCTTTTATCAACAAATACCTGAAACATCACAAAACAATTTAGTATTTGAACATTTCATCATCAAAACATAAGGATTGAATATGACAAGGTCAACAGGATTTTCATCTCTATTTCATAGGCATGCTTCCTCTAATCCAAAAATTCACAAATCGATGGTCAAAATCAGCATCTCCAACTCATTCACATATATTATCTTCCCCTACAAACGTTCATGAATTCTAGGAAACTCAAACCAAAAATTTCAATTGATTCACCATCTTCAATTTTTTTCCCATAAAACCTCAAAATTCCCAAATAAAATTAAACTCATAAATTGAAAGTTCAAAATACCCAGATTCAAGATCATCAAATCCATAAACAAATTTAAAAAACAAAAAAAAGAGAGAGATAGAAGAAAAAGAAAAAAAAAAGCTTTTATCACCTCTATCCTCGGATAAATTTACAAAATTATTTTCAAACTCTAATTATGTGAACTATGATGCTGCCTACACGTCTCTGCTATTGTACCAGATCATTAACATGCAACTCCTTTATAGAAATATATATATACATATGTATAGTCTTTATTTTTTTAATTTTAAAATAAAAAAAATTATATTTGGTAATCTTTGTATTAATATTTAATTTTAATAATTTAACATATAATAATTATTTATAAGAATTTATATAGATTTAATAAGTCAAAATAGGTAATTATACCAATTTTATATGAATTGAATAAGTCAAATCGTATTCTATATGGTCAAACCGTATACAGAAACCTGTCTGGACGAAAAATTAGGTATTCCGGCTAATTTTGACCGAATTCTGAAATTAGGGACTACATTGTATGCAATTAGGTACTTGATGCAGCAAATTGTAAGGCAAAATTATTTGGGGGACGAATCATGAATATGATGATACTTGTTGTAATGGAAGTGTACTTATCCATAACATATATGTTATATTTTATGTTTTTACCGTTTAATTTATTGAAAATGATAATAATTATAAGTAAAAACATTTTTTTGACACATCAGCACTGAAATGCCACATGTATATGACACACATCAATTAATGACGTGGCATGTTCAATTGAACGAAATTGAAAAAAAAATTAATAGTTTAATTATTTAATTGCAAAAATTAAAAGGTTGATCACCGAAGTGAGAAAATCAATAATTTAATATAATAATTTATATTTAATCCTAAAAGAAAAATATATTCTTAAGGTATGTTAATTTTACAAATGGGGACTGTTTTGTGAAGGGAAAGAGCATTAATATTCACCTCCATTCCAGAGTCTGTTTTGTAAAGTTTGCAAAATAATAAAGATATATTTTTTCATGTTTATGTCTGAATGAATATTTTTATTTAGTTTAATATATTGTAATGACATAATAATAATTAGATAAGAAATAACAGATTATTAAGGTGTGGCAGATGGCAGTTATAATGAGTGATAAGGGAGTAAACATGGCGGTGAACACGGGGCCTCTCTTCTCTTTGCCTATAGTTGCAACCAGTAGCTAAGTTGTAATACCTGGAAAATAATAATAATAATAATAATAAATAAATAGTATTTTAAATATTTTAATTGGATTTTATCTTTTATTTGGGTTAAATTAGTCATTTAAGTTATGTGGACTAATACGTATTAATAATGATGAATATTAATTTAGTAAAATTGAGTTTTAAAATTTATTGGATTTAATTTATATTTGTGGATAATATTAAAATCTATTAAAAAAAAATCTATTAATAAATAAATAAAACCTAAGTGCTTCATCGCATTTTATACGAACCGACCAAAGTAAAAGAAAAGGGCAACAAGCCGCCGCTACAAAAAGAAGAAAAAGGAGAAATTAAATGGTACTTTATATTTGGTAAAGGAACAAGAAACTTAATACCTAATTTCGGATACAGGTAAACTATATGTATATATATGTGGCTTTTACAAACTTTAAGTTAATGATAACTGTGAATGAGTATCGGTTTGAATAATAAAATTTCGTAAAATGTGTATTGTTATCTACTAATTAATGTATATATTCATAAATTTATAAAGGAATTGAATGTAGAATTGGTATTAGTATATTGTAGTAATAGTATTATAGCTATATATATACTAGTTAGTGATCAGAATGTTATAATATGGTTGGCTATGCGAATAAAAGACAAAATAAGCTTTTAATAAAGTATGTATGGTTTTGCTAATTGTTGTAGTATTTATTTCAAATGAATTGATTTATGGAATGAAACTTGGATAAATGTTTATGTCCAACAATAAGTGACCTGCATGTATATTTTAAATAAATTAAGTATATTACAGGCAAAAAAAATTGGTTAATTAACATATGTTATACTAACAGAAGTATAAAGATAGGAATTATTGAATTTAATAATTATTATTAAGTTTATAAGTTTATTATTTATTATTTTTTTTCATTAGTTTGAACGGAGAGAATTTAAAGAGTTACATTTGGAATATAATTTCAGGTATTACATTACTTAATCTAGGTACGGATTCCGTACTCTTTCAGCGAGACTCTTTTGTTTTAAATTTGTTCGTTTCGTTATTCGTTTCAAAATTCACTACTAGAAAAACAAGAATACGTGATAGAACTTTGTGACAGTTTTTAAAAATAATTACAAAAGATAGTAATTTGTGATGGATTTTTTAAGAAATCACAAAATAATAGTATATATGATGGCTCTTAGTGATGACTAATCTTGCCATTAATGTATTATAATTGTGATGGTCATGTCAATCACACCAATTTTTTCACGCAAAATAAATTTTCTTTTTGTGACGCACTAAGTCATCACTTATAGAGATACCATTTTCGTGATTGCATTTAATCTATCACTATATATTTTAATGTAAAAAATAATCAAAACAATATTTTATGACAGGCGTGACAATCATTAAAAAGATAGATTTTTGTGACGACTTTTATTTGCAATTACAAAAAGAAGGTATTTTGTGATGAAATTTTCAAGCCATCACAAAATAATAAAATATATGATGGCTCTTAGTGATGACTAATTTTATCATCATTATAGAGTATTTGTGACTGCCATTGCAATCACCAAATCTTATATGGAAGTAATTTTGTTTAGTAAGTCAACTCACATATGTTTCCTTTTATATTTTGTTTTAAAATTACAATCAGGATATGGGCTTTGGTGTAGTGGTAATACTCATTAGGGTCCTTAACACTAATATACAACAATTAGAAAGTATTTACAAAAATAATTCATAACCAAAATAATTACAAAAATAACGCAATTCATATTAATAAAGAAACCTAAAATTAAGGAGAAATAATTGCCATAATTAATCATTCAAATTCAAATTTCTGAGATCTAATCACAAAAATAAATTCAAATTCAAATATTCAAATTCAAATTTCATAAGAAAGACTGCACAAATTTTGCACTTTGAAGGAGATGGCGGAGGCAACTTCGGAGGAGGTGGCGACTTGGAGGAGTGGTAGTGGTGGCCCGGAAGCTTGACGGAAAAAGGCTATGGAGGAGGTAGCAATGGCGGTGGAGGCGGTGGCGGTGGCGGTGGCAGCGGTGGCGACGACGGAGGTGGTGGAGGTGGCTAAGGTGGTGGTTACAGAGAGGCGGTGGAGGTGGAGGCTGGGGCGGTTGTGGCGAGAGCAGCCATTTTCCGGTAATAAAAAGAAATTTTCGAGATACTGCAGAGGAGAAGATCATTAGTAATGTCATGGCACCAGAGAGAAATTAGAGTTCATGACATGGGTAGAGATAAAGACATAATTGATGTCATCATGTAATAAGATAACTAGCTACTTAATAATAGCACTGGAACACCTTCAGTTCTAGTTTTATAAACAAATTTTGTTTTCTGAATAGGAAAGAAAGAGATAAGAGAGTGATCTGTAATGTAATGTTGATAACCAAACCTTCGTACCAAGGTAACCAAACTTTTATACCAAGTAACCAAACTTTTATACTAAGGTAACCAAACTTTTATACCAAGGTAACCAAACCTTGGTAACCAAGGTAACCAAACTTTTCACACTGAGGTAACCAAACTTTTATACTAAGGTAACCAAACTTTTATACCAAGGTAACCAAACTTTTATACTAACGTAACCAAACTTTTATACCAAGGTTACCTTGGTATGAAGGTTTGGTTACCTTGGTGTGAGGTTTGGTTACCCAATCATATATGAAAAAACCGATGGTGTGGAGGTGGATTGGTTACCTTGGTATAACGATTTAGTTACCTTGGTATGAAAGTGAGTTACCAATTGTAATATGAAAAAATTGCAGGTGTGGAGGTGGATTGGTAACCTTGGTATGCAGGTTTGGTAACCTTGGTATGAAATTTTGGTTACCAATTGCACTATGAAAAAATTACAGGTGTGGATTGGTAACCTTGGTATGAAGGTTTGGTTATCTTAGTATGGAGGTTTGATTACCAACTGCACTATGAAAAAACTGCAGGTTTGGTAACCTTGAAATGAAAGTTTGGTTACCAAGCCGCACTATGAAAAAAAGCTGCAGTGTGGATTTGTTACCTTAGAATGAATATTTGGTTACCTTGTTATGGAGATTTGGTTACCTTGGTATGAAAGTTTGGTTACCAACTGCACTATGAAAAAAGAGTGGAATATCCAATACCTTTTTCATCTGTTTTTTGGAAACTAAAGGATTAAAAGTAGCAAACTTTCTAAATACTCAGGCATAAATGTCAATTTGTGATAAACAAGACGGGGATAAAAAAGTCTTCATATATATTAATGAAAATACATACTTGCTGCCAGTAAGGAAATAAAATCCCCTATTCTCCAAAAACTGAATTGCATCTTAAAGATGTACAAATCTTAGAAGCAAAGAAAAAACTCAGCACGAAACTTGATGCAACTACTCTACTATGCATACCCAAAAAATAATCTTTGGTGTTTTGCGATTTTCTCTTATCTGTAAATATGAAAATAGAAGAATAGAAGTGCAGTGACGTACAAAAAATGGAAGTAGGAGGAGATGAGGGAGAAAATGGCAGAATAGAAGAAAATGGCAGAATAGGAGGAGATGAGAGAGAAAATGGCGTCTTCATCTTCTCTCTTCACTCTTCAACTTTTGTCTGTAAATATGAAAATGGAGGAATAGAAGTGCAGTGGCGTATAGAAAATAGAAGTAGGAGGAGATGAGAGAGAAAATGGCAGAATAGGAGGAGATGAGAGAGAAAATGGCACCTACCAAAACTAATCCCCTAAATTAAAGAATCCTAATTACACTAATATTGTAAATAAATATGGAAAAGTGTATTACTTTTGTAATTATTTTATGGTTGCACCATTATTGTAATTGTTAGGTTTGTAATATTCATGAACGCAATCAAATTGCACAAAAGAGCGGAAACGTGTAAAATCAGAGTTTAAAATTTTACAAACCATATACTCGGATCACCCTTTATGCATAATTATTAATTAAACGAAAAGATAAAGAATAAAATCATACCCTTGAAGATCGAGCTTCCTCAGGTACAAGTTCACCTCCAAATCCTTTCGCGTTCAACTTGAATCCACCGGGTTTGGTTCCTTCCTTTGATCAACGTTAGCCACCCAAGTGTTTGGCCTCTAGAGGTGATCCACCAAGGAAGAATAAGAATTCAAGAAGATGGGTATTTGGCTCAAACCCTAGTTTTCTATCTCTATAGAAAAGAACGTACTCTCCAACCATTGGAAATTATTACGTAGTTGTAAAAGTCAACAACCCTCTCACCCATAATAAGACTCCTCTTATTTATAGATGTGGGCAACCCACCTTAACAATTAAGGAATTGAGTTTTATTTAATTAATTAAATTCTTTTAATTAATTAAGCTCCCTAATCTTATTAGGGATAATTAATTAAACTCCTTTAACTAATTTTCATTCCTAATCCAATTAGGAATAAATGAGAGTACTTATATTAAATTAATTCCTAAACTCTTTTAGAAATTAAAATAATAATAATAATTGTAATAATATTAATAAGACTCCTCTTATTAATTTATATTTAATATTTCAAAATATTAAATAATAAATATTAAGCTATTTAATTTTTTCTATCATCATAGATTAAATTAAATATACATAACATATTATTACGATTATGCCATTAACTTCTTAAATAATTATTCTTCCTTTTATGGTGTGACCTTTTAGGTTCTCCATATTAAACCGGTTGTGAATAAATCAATTAGAACAATTCTAATCTTATTTAAATAAATAAATTAAACAATTAATTTATTTAAATAAATAATATTTATTCTACAATAGGGATAAGCCTCCTAGCGATCAACGACTTTCGGATAATATAGATTTCAACATTAATCATAAAAGAACCTTTGAGTAAATAGTTACCGTACAATTTAATCCTTCCACCATACTGATGTCCCAATTAAACATAAGACATGGAATTCACGTCAAGTCTTATTTTATTTAATTATATGTATTTCGATTGTTAAATGCACAACTCAAATAATACAAATTAGAAACTCCTTTCTAATTTCATTCTCATTGCCAAGGACTCTTGAGTTGTCATTTATCGAATCACATAGGACATTTCTCCTTTTAATAGAAGTGGTAGATTCTTTATTGATCATACATTATCTTCATGTACAACTTATTATACCCAAGCATACCCTTTGATATACCCTAAGGGTCTTAAGGAATAAGTCAAAGTATAACTCATCATACACAAGATACTATGATGATCTCAAGTCCAAGGATCACTTAGACTACTATCACTACTGAGAATTCCTATTGACAGCAAGTAAAACTCCATTAGGTATTCCTTAGCGAGCCACGTTCAAATGAACTTATTCTCTAATAAGCACCTACATACTTGCTTTAGTGTCTCCACACAAATGATCATGAGATCAATCATCCTCATCCAATGAAGAAGCAACGTATGTACCAATCTATCCGGATTCACTAATCCCCAATTTAGTAATCCAATGATTGGGAACTATTTTAGTTTTAAGCTTTCTAAGAATTTAGATCTCATTAGAATGATCATCATCATTATTCTAAAAGCATTGCTTAAAACTATGGGTTTATCACATATTATAAAACAAAGATCATGTAGATAATTAAAAGCCTTTAATAAATTAATACTTTTTATTAATAAATGAATAAGATTGTTACAAAGTATATGCTTTATCATCAAACATGATTGGCTTGTGTGCATACTACTTTCAATCTCCCACTTGCACTAAAGCCAATCGTCATGGTATCTCATACTCTTCTTCTCTAAGTGATGATTATCCTGCTGTTGGATAAGCTTTAGTTAATGGATATGTAATGTTGTTCATGAGAGTCCACTATCTCTATAGTGATTTCCCATCTTTCAATGATTCTAATAATCAAATGAAAGTGCCACAACACATGTTTAGATCCAAGATGAGACTTAGGAACTATTCCTAGTTCTGTAATGAACTTTTAATCCAAACAATCAACTTGCAGCTTCATTTATAGCTATATACTTTGTTTTATCACTAAACCAAAGAACTCTCTTTCTTTGTTTGGAACCTTTCAATTCAACGCACCTTTGTTCAAGATAACGCTTTACCTTAAAGTGGATTTTTCTATCATCTTGGTCTGTCTGAAAAACTTGAGTCTGTTAAGCCCTCTAGTTTTAATTTAGACCCACCATGAATATGATCACATCCTTAGTGTCGGTTAAGCACTTTAAGATATTTTTCACTGACTCATAGTGAACTTCTCCATAATATGACTGATCAACATCAGGTCTCGTACATTTCATTGCATACATGATTGTCACTCATGCGACCTCTCTTTTCGAGAGTCGTGGGGACTATTAAAGAGATACACTCCATAGCTCATCGACATGAGACATCTCTTGGAGTTTGCCATGCTAAACGACTTTAGCATCAAATGAATATACGTTCCTTGGGTTAAGTCGAGCATCCTCTTGTATCTATCTATATAGATTTTATCCCCAATTAAGTTACTCTTCCAAATCATTCATGGAGGAATGTTTAGACAACTTTATCTTTACTGATTGTAGCATTGGTATGTCATTCCTTATCCGTAGTATATCAACATATAGTACTAGGAATGTCACGATGCTCCCACTGACCCTTTTGCACACACTAGAAGTCTTACATCATCGCATGTAACCTGGATCATCATCTTCTATGATCGTGCCTCATCATCATCATCATCCATGATGAATCCATACCTCTAGGTATCTTCAAGACTATTCGATTCTGATTGATTGTGGTATAATAGGTCTATCTATAGGTTCCTCTTATTTAACTTATAGTATTTTGTGGTTCTTGAACTCTTCAAGATCTATTATCCTCCCACTAGCCCCTTTTAATGATAAACACCTTTATCTTATAAGGCAGCATGTTTCGTAACAAACACCTTTTGCTAAGTAGAATTATAGAACATATACCCTAAACTTACTTTAGGATGTCTCACAAATCTATACATGTCAAATCTTGTCCCAAGCTTATCCTTCGAAACTGTTTCACATAAGTTGGACAACCCCTTATCTTAAAATACTTAAGATTAGGAATCCTCCCTGTCCATAACTTTTATGGAGTCTTGGGGCCGGATTTTGAGGTTACCATTTTCGTAGATATGCAGCCATTTCTAGAACATGATCCTAGAAGGATACTGGAATATCGGTAAAATCATTTTGGACCGTACCATGTTCAACAAGGTACGATTTTTCCTTTCAGATACATAAATCATTTATTCCATATCAGGAGGCGTCCATTATGAGAAAACCATTTGAGATGATCAAGAAACTTATTGCACAAGTATTTATTCCTTGATCTAATCAAAGAATCTTAATACTTTGCATATTTGTTTCACTTCTGAATTCTTTGAACCTTTCAAATAATTCACACTTGTATTTCAAAAAATACATACATTCAACTCTTTGAATAATCATCTCCTTTTCTTATACTAGTTTATTCAATTTGCAAAATTATTTTCACGTAAGTCAGTATATAAAATCAATTAGTAATATTCAGATTCTATACAAAACATTATTATTATAAATAGAACAACAATTGTTCTTAATTATAATACCAAAGATTTCATTGTCCAACAATAAAATGGAAATAATATTTTTAACAAGAACTAGAATACAATAACAACTTATTGACTTAATAGATTTGCCCGTAGGCATTGCTAAACTATAAGTTTCTATGGCTAATATGGCAACCTTTGCTACATTTCCCGCACATAGGATTACTTATATTTGTTTAGCTTTCTACCTCTGCTTGGTCCCTTTATAAATCTATATTTATGATAACCAAAGTCGATATCCAATATCCAAGTAGAATCTTGACTTAAAGAAAAATTTATTTTAAATCTTGAACAAAATTGTATTTGTAACCGAAACTTCATTAAGCTTCTTTGGTTAGCCACTGCAAGATGCTTCTTGCAGTTTTTTTCCAGTGTCCAGGCTTATTGCAGTGGAAGCAAACTCCTTTGATATCCATATCAGTTTTATTCTTATTATCCTTTGTTTATGCCTTTCTATTTACCTTCTTTGAATCGTTCTTCTTTTCAGAAGATCCTTTGGCCCCTACCAGTAAGACTTGGTTTTTCTTGTTTGGAAAGTGACTCTCAATATTTTTCAACACGTTAAGCAAATCAGCGAGGCTGATATCTAGCTTGTCCATATGAAAAATTCACAACAATTGTGAAAGGAGTCCGGAAGTGAGTGCAAGATCAAATCTTGGCTCAACTCTCCATCCATGACAAAACTCGTTGTCCTAATTGATCAATCAAATTGATAATGTTAAGGACTTTTTATGCATCTTATAGTGCCATTGGCCATTCTAGATCGGAAGAGCTCCTTAGATATGTCGACATCTATCGACCCTACTTTTCCTCACCATCAACTACTTGATGTGCGGGAATATAGTAGGAGCATCCATAGTTTCATCTTGTGGTCAAGCTCATTACTCATGGATGCGAGCATGATGCATTGAGCCAAGCGTGCATCATCTTACCACTTTCTAAAAGTAGCAATCTCTTCCTCGGAGGCATTATGCGCAACCATTGCGAGGATAGGCGTATTAAAGACATAAGATAGCTTTTACCATGAGAACTATTCTCAAATTCCTTAACCAATCCGTTTAATTGATTACGGTTAATTTAGCATCTAATATGCTTCGATGATGATAGTAATTTTAGACATTGTAAAATTTCAGTAAATGAATTTGTAATTAACAATATTTTAACATACATTCTTTTATTAATTACCAAAATAAATTAGGTCTTGTTTTAAATTGGCATCTCCCACTATTTTCTTCAAACTATATTACCTCACTTATATAGTTCGGCAAAATCTAATTAAAGATTTGCTAGTGAGAATAAGGATCCCATTTCAAATGTATATAGCCTTGTGGTGACACAACAAACTATATATAAATAAATAGGTAGACAACTTTTGTCAATTACATCAACTATGCAACTCCTTTTCTTTTGCCTCTTAGATTATTTTGATCAAGTGGTGGCACATCGTAATCAAAATTATCCAAGTTAAATCCGACCTAGCACTCCATATATTCAAAAAGAAAAATATTATCCTTGTGGTGACACAACAAAACAATATTGTTCAATTTTCTTTATAAGCATCAAATGTGATAAATTAACATCTTAAATACTTAATACTTGCCTTGTGGTGACACAACAAACTCATATTAAATATTTAATACTCTATTAATTTTTATCATGCTAGAAGGCGACGTTCGATATTCCAAATATCTTTGAACGCTTAGGACTTAATATAAAATTTGAGGGTTTTTGTTATTAATATGTCTCATCTTGTTTATGGCATTGCATGCATTATATATATATAAAATACGCGTTATATTAATGAACATGCGAAGCATGTTTGCATAATATATAATATATATAGTATAAGCGCGCACATATAGAATACTATATTCTACCCGGATTGATTATGGACTTTTTATTCTAGTTTGGTTCACTAGAGCCACCAAGTGAACCAAAAGGTCAAACCCTAGGGTGCAAAAATAATATTTAAATATAACTATTACATTTAAACCCGGGCTCCATTACAAACGGGTCTTCAAGCTCTCCTTGTTCCTTGATCTCCAATTTTTCAAAATTAATTCTAACTATTCCTATTACAAAACTATTTAAAATAAATAGAAACATTGATCGTGATCGAGGGAAGTACATAGGAAGGAGATAGAATATACATTCGGAAAAATTAGAGAAGGCGAGGTACTGTGAGACCCCATTTAATAAAACCCATACATTCATGCATCCAACTAAATAAAATCCAATCACATTGGTCAATTGTCATAATCAATCCCATTTATTATCATACACATCACCGTACGCATCAATAAATAACATTCATCCGATGAATAATAAACATTTAATATATATATTGATATCATTTAATGGGCAAATTTAGTTAGTATAAAATCTAAATTTTGAATCAAAATAAACTTCTTTATTTTAATCCAAATTTAAATCAAAATAAAACTATTTTATTTTAATTTATTCAATTTTGAATAAAATAAACTATTTTATTTTAATCAAAATCATTAATCAAAATAAACTCCTTTATTTTAATTAATTATGGAATCCAATTCCATCTAAAAAAAAAAATTATTAAAAAGGAAACACTAATTCTTTTCCTATTCACAAATAAACTCTTTTATTTTGAATAATATGAAATCTTATTTCATATTTAAATAAACTCCTTTATTTAAGGAAACATGGATTCTCTTTCCTATTCACAAATAAACTCTTTTATTTTGAATAATATGAAATCTTATTTCATATCTAAATAAACTCCTTTATTTAAGGAAATTAGGATTCTCTTTCCTATTCACAAAATAAACTCCTTTATTTAGGGAAAGATAAAATTCAATTTCAACTCCAATTAGTTATCATGGAATCCAATTCCAACTCTAATTAGTTATCATGAAATTTAATTTTAAAATTAAAATAAACTTTTTATTTTAAGATTAAAATAAACCTTTTATTTTAAAATTAAAATAAACTTTTATTTTAATTATAAAATAATAAGATTAATATATATATATATATATAACTATTATATATATATTTAATAACCGTTATTATATATACGGTTAAAAGAAATGAGGATAGTGGTCGTTCTAGGAATCATGATTATCGAAGCAGCATTCTGGATGACTTAAATATATATAATATACTATATAAACCGTTCCTGGGCAAAATTTTTCACGTGGGCCACTAATGTTTTTCTTCTGCCGGAATCCACTTAACAAAAAAATGAATCCTGCTGAACCCTGCCCCATTCTCCTGATTCACGTGGCCCTTGATTTCCGTACCCAGATTAACCGTGGCTTTGAAATCCGGATAGTTGAGTCCCTTTTCAACAAATGACGCATGTATCCCTTTTATTAAAAAAAAAATGCATGCTAGTCTTTTTTTTTTTTAAATAAATTTTATACAATAAAATTATGCCCAATTAAATTGTTTTAAAAATATACATATCAATATAATTAATATCAAATTAAAATAATTAATAAGGAGGAGATGAGAGAGAAAAGGTTTCTTCTCGATACTCTTCAACTTTATGCGTGGGTTGAAAATGGAGGAATATTATAGAAAATGAAAGGAGGAGATCAAATTGCGAGAATAGGAGGAATGAGAGAAAATGGCAAAACAAAAAAATCGTAGTTTAAAATTTTACAAACCATATGGAAACGGATCACTTTTGTAATTATTTTATGGTTGCACCATTATTGTAAATTATTAATTAAACGAAAAGATAAAGAATAAAATCGAGTTTAAAATTTTACAAACCATACCTCGGATCACCCTTTATGCATAATTATTAATTAAACGAAAAGATAAAGAATAAAATCGAAGATCGAGCTTCCTCGGTACAAGTTCACCTCCAAATCCTTTCGCGTTCAACTTGAATCCACCGGGTTTGGTTCCTTCCTTTCGATCAACGTTAGCCACCCAAGTGTTTGGCCTCAGAGGTGATCCACCGAGGAAGAATAAGAATTCAAGAAGATGGGTATTTGGCTCAAACCCTAGTTTTCTATCTCTATAGAAAAGAGCGTACTCTCCAAACCATTGGAAATTATTACGTAGTTGTAAAAGTCAACAACCCTCTCACCCATAATAAGACTCCTCTTATTTATAGATGTGGGCAACCCACCTTAACAATTAAGGAATTGGGTTTTATTTAATTAATTAAATTCTTTTAATTAATTAAGCTCCCTAATCTTATTAGGGATAATTAATTAAACTCCTTTAACTAATTTTCATTCCTAATCCAATTAGGAATAAATGAAATACTTATATTAAATTAATTCCTAAACTCTTTAGAAATTAAAATAATAATAATAATTGTAATAATATTAATAAGACTCCTCTTATTAATTTATATTTAATATTTCAAAATATTAAATAATAAATATTAAGCTATTTAATTTATTCTATCATCATAGATTAAATTAAATATACATAATATATTATTACGATTATGCCATTAACTTATTAAATAATTATTCTTCCTTTTATGGTGTGACCCTTTAGGTTCTCCATATTAAATAGGTTGTGAATAAATCAATTAGAACAATTTAATCTTATTTAAATAAATAAATTAAATAATTAATTTATTTAAATAAATAATATTTATTCTACAATAGGGATAAGCCTCCCTAATGATCAACGACTTTAGGATAATATAGATTTCAACATTAATCATAAAAGAACCTTTGAGTAAATAGTTCTGTACAATTCAATCCTTCCACCATACAATGTCCCAATTAAACATAAGACATAGAATCATTGTCAAGTCTTATTTTATTTAATTATATGTATTTCGATTCTTAAATGCACAACTCCAAATAATGCAAATTAGAAACTCCTTTCTAATTTCATTCGCTTCGCCAAGGACTCTTGGGTTGTCATTTATCGAATCACATAGACATTCTCTTCTTTTAATAGAAGTGGTAGATTCTTTATTGATCATACATTATCTTCATGTATAACTTATTATACCCAAGCATACCTTTGATATACCCTAAGGGTCTTAAGGAATAAGTCAAAGTATAACTCATCATACACAAGATACTATGATGATCTCAAGTCCAAGGATCACAGTACTACTATCACTACAAGAATTCTATTGACAAGCAAGTAAAACTCCATTAGGTATTTCTTAGCGAGCCACGTTCAATTGAACTTATTCTCTAATAAGCACCTACATACTTGCTTTAGTGTCTCCACACAAATGATCATGAGATCAATCATCCTCATCCAATGAGCAAGCAACGTATGTACCAATCTATCCGGATTCACTAATCCCCAATTTAGTAATCCAATGATTGGGAACTATTTTAGTTTTAAGCTTTCTAAGAATTTAGATCTCATTAGAATGATCATCATCATTATTCTAAAAGCATTGCTTAAAACTATGGGTTTATCACATATTATAAAAGCAGCATCATGTAGATAATTAAAAGCCTTTAATAAATTAATACTTTTTATTAATAAATGAATAAGATTGTTACAAAGTATATGCTTTATCATCAAACATGATTGGCTTGTATGCATACTACTTTCAGTAATTATTTTTTAAAATGTACTAAAATATGTAATTTATCCTACTCATTATTTAGTTTGCAAATAGGGGGAGGGTTCGAATCCTACAATTATCATTTGATACAATTAATATGTATACAATTAATACAGTGAAATAAATTATACGTAAGATATTCACGTTCTTACATTTGATCTCTAAAGTCTTGTATTTTTTGTGATGACTTTGACAATCACATTAGATTATGTGTTAATGTGATGGTATTAATCATCACAAAAGCACTAAGCGTTTGTGTGATTGCCAAAATCATCTCGTAAAACCTTTCATGATGGGCGTATACAAGACGGTCATTGTGATGATTAAAGCCATCACGTAAACCTTTCGTGATGGTTTTTCTATTTTTTGTGATGGATTTTAGCCATCACAAAAGATAATTTTTTTAATAGTGATTTAGTATTTCCTCTCATAATTATTTCTTGTCAATTTATTATGATAGTTTTCGTCTTGGCGTTGATATGGAAACTCATATTTGTACTCTTTAGACTAGTGCATCATGTTTAAAATTTAATTTGATATTCGTAGTAATGTACATGTTATTTTAATTTTTGGAAACTTTGTGTTGTTGATTCGGTTCAATTTAACATATACATATTAGATGTAAGACCCCGAATTTTATGAAATAAAAGTATTCAATTTTTCTTATAATTATTATTCAGTAAATGGTTAAATTGATAAAAAGTTAAAGTTAAGGGTGATATATGTAAATATTTTAAATATGCAAGTGGTTATAAAATACTCATTATTGTCGGAAAATATTCGTTTGGTCGTGGAATATTCTTGCTGTCGGAGAATATTCGTACGACGGCACAACCATTTGTGGACCCCATAACAGAATTAATAACTGCGGATGAAGAAAACGACAAGTATGAGTTTTTTTTATAAATAATGGTGTAGTTGTTACTGTTAAAACTGTTGAAATACACAGTGGGTAAAGTAAAGTAATATGTGTTGTTGCAAAGTAGCACACGGTATTGCACAGTATTTTTAGATTATTGATTCTTACGTAAGAAGGCACTACTTAATAATTGTTACGATAATTACTGTTCAAATATTTTATTTTATTGAGTAAATAATTGTATCGTTGATATTTTATGTTATTGTTGTTTCAATAATTATCACTGCACAGTATTTCCATTATCAGATCAATAATTCATATTATTTGAATAATATTGTTAGATAGCATTATTGGCAATGTCTATGAAAGTTCTGTCTAGGAAAGGGGTTCGGTCATCTAATTGCGCTCTAGTAATGAGAAATTCTTATCGAAAAGCCCCCTCTTTCCTGGGAACGACCTGATTGTCATAATTGTGATTCTGTAATATTATTTGTGAATAAATAATTATTGATTTATATGATAAGAAAATATTTATTTTAATGGGAATATAAATGGAGGAATTTTTAGAAAAGTGACAATTGTTAAAAATTGATATTTTATCTTTTCTGATAAAATAATTTATTCAAATATATTATTATATTATATTATAAATGTATAATGTGGTTATATAATAATATAATAATGGTGATATTTTTACACTAAATTCACGTTGCATGAATCAAGTGAGAGAAATCTAGAAATCAAAAGAAGAACAAAATATGGAGATTTTTTTCAAAAAAATTGGTTTATTACTGAATTTTGTAAAATCTATAACTCTTTGTGTATAATGAGTTAGGAGATGAGCCATATATCAAAAGAAAGCCCTGAAAGTAAGTTAAACGCAGAAATTTGAATCACCCAAAAATCCTTTGTAGATTTTTCCTGGTGACTATTTGAATGAAACTGGTCTAAAGGACTCATAGTCCGAAAAATTAGTGTTCTTAAGCTATATTGCATGAGTTATAATTTTTAATCCGACCGTTAGACCGTTTTGATTTTTGGATATGTTATAAATAAATAAGTTGGGTATATGTCCACAAATTTTGAACCGTTAAAAATTAACGCATGATTTTTTATGAATTTTAAGAGGTGACTGATTCAGAAATTATTTTTATAAATAATTTTGGTGGAGATTTCTAGAAGGTGGGACCCACTTGTCCTTTTATCTCTTGAATTTGCTGAATTTCAAAGTTTGATTTCAAGTATGGCGTGCGTGAGAATTGGTAATAAAAAATAATATTTTATTAATTTAGTTTGCTTTGACGTTCTAGCATTTTCCTATAAATAGGGTGCTTAGTTAGAATTAAAAATCACACCAGAAACATAAGTTTTCTCTCTATATATTATTGAGCGTATTCTTGTGAGTATTTAGATACTTTGAGAGTTGTTATTCAGTGCAAGTTTTCTTCAACATTACATCCGATATTCCAGTCAGAAGTATTGTTCTTTTGAGGTAAGAGATGTTATTTTCTTCGTAAATGATATTATTTCTTTTGATATCATTATACTGAAATATTGATATGAATTTTATTGTGAAATTTTTACTTTTTCATGTCGGGGTTACTATTCACGTATACGGCACTATCCACGTATACAGTACTATTTATGTATATGTCACTATTTACATATATGACATTATTTACGTATACGGTACTATGTACGAATATAGAGTACTATTCAGGAGTTACTATTCATGAGTTACTATTCACGAGCTATTATTCATGAGTTACTATTCACGAGTTACTATTCACGAGTTACTATTTATGGGGTACTATTTATGACAAAATTGGTTTCTTTTTCTGACCAAATTATTGTTGATTTATGAATATTGCTCTTGAAATTAAATCCATGTTTTGATCATATTTTTTTTATTATCATATATAACATTTTTATAACCCTGGTGATGGAATTTCTCTTTTACCTGAGTGTAAAGATGGGTAAATTATTGGTATAATCGTGACTATGGGTTCTCTTTGGCCAGTAGTGCAAAGATGAATTATTGACTGGTATGATCATGACCATTAAATTTATAAACAATTATCTTTAGCTTAAGTGCAAAGGTGAATTGATCAACATGGTTATAATTATTGTTTATATAAATTCTGAAATGATTATATATTTCTTTGAAATATTAATATCTTTGGCCCGTAGTGCAAAGATGACCTGTTGTTGAATATCTTTGGCCCGTAATGCAAAGATGACCTATTATTGAATATCTTTGGCCCGTAGTACAAAGATGTCCTGTTGTTGAATATCTTTGGCCTGTAGTGCAAAGATGAACTGTTGATGAATATCTTTTACCCGTAGTGCAAAAATGAATTTATTAGTATGATTATGAATAGGAACTGTGATTTGGTATAGTCATGATATTTGATGTTTCAGGTAAAGACAGGTGATGAAAATTATCTTCGTCCTGGATGAGGAGGAATTTAGAACTACAATTATGATTATGAGTTATACACGTGATTGTGAAACAGAAACTGTTGATTGATGTTACAGGGATAAAAAATTGTTGGTGAACTTTTAACATGGAGAAGATAATAGACCTTATGGTCTATTTGACTCTTCTAATGAATTGCTCGTTCTGCTGCAACTATGATTGAAATTTTTTATCATCTACCGTATGTTCTAAATCTCTGATTTATTATTGATGAAGGTTATTGAATATTTAATTATCTTTAGTCATGATATTCTTTATTGGGCTAGTTATGCTCACCCTTTTGTTTCACAATTTCTTTCAGGTAATAAGAGTGTAGCTGGGTCGAGTGGGGGTAACAGGGGAATAGAACAGTGGTCTATGGCTATTGAGGTTCTCCTTAAACAATATAGAAATAATTTTATTAAGAAGTTGAGATAAGTGTGTCGTATTTTATACATCATTTAACCGTTAATTTTGGTGAACCGAATAGGGTGAGGTGAACCCAACTTTGGAAGGGTATTTTGATACTATCATATAAGATGTCTAATGACCTACGACTTCGTGTTATCATAAGACAGGGTTGTGCACATCCACTTGCTGATTATATCTACTAGCACTATCTATATAATCTTGGAGTTTGGTTGAAATATAATTCTCAATTAGAGACGATGGAGATAATTATATGTTAAGAGAAGACTCACCATTGGTAAGAACATGATAGCAATCTTCTCATTTTTCTTTGGGGTCTATTGGGTCAACCAAGGATAATTCTCGAGTCATATGATATTTATTATAACTTAGATGCATGGCCTCCCATGTACGAAGGTTTCTTTGAGCATTTTCTAAATATTTTAATTTTTAAAACAGTTATTGACTGTACCTTTATGTAATGTATCAGTGTAAGGTGCTATCCAAGTAAAGGGATGAGAGTCACAGTTGGTATTTTAACTCACAGTTTATGTGTTGTCATATTTTGCACGACAATTGTATTAATGAAGTTGTAGTTGTTTCTGTACCATATTTTTGGCGACTCAGAATGGGTTGGGTGGATTGGATCTATTTTGGGGGCGTCACATTAGAACCCTTTGTGTTATTATTATGTCGCATGTGTTGTGACATGATATTTTTGTTAAAATATATCATAGGGTATACCTGAGCTATAACCACCTGTGGGGGTACCACATGCATGTTCTCTTAGCATTGAGGCATGACACCTTTCGTGGCGGTGTGATCAGTCCACAACGTCTCTGTTTTATGCTCCGGTGGAAGTTGGCCATTTAGTGTTTTGTTGTGGGAGGCGTATGGGTCGACCCTAGTTTTTTATTCTGTTCTGTTATGCGGATTGGTGATATTTGTGCCAAATACGCCTTCCGATTTTACATGCATTGGATTCGCGGTCTAATGTGTGTGACTTACCTGTGTGACATTATTTGACTTGCCTGTGTGACAAGATATATTTCTGTTTTGTTTGAGCTCAGTATGGAAGAACACCCAGCCGTTTGATTCGGCCTATTATTTTGTTGTGTTGGTTTTGTTCATTTTGTCCCAGTTCAATTCAGTTCATTTAATTGAGTTAATTATTTCGTTTCATTATTCTTTTATTGGGTAAAATGAAAAGTCGACCACTGAACTTTAGGAGTTTTTGGGTATTGAGCCATTTTCTTTTGGTCAACGTAAATTGTGCCCCTTTTTATTAAAAAATTTAGACTTTGAGCCCCAAGCGCCACATGTGCGTTGACCTACCT
The DNA here is from genome assembly GCA_020205615.1 of Panax quinquefolius. Taxonomy (NCBI): domain Eukaryota; kingdom Viridiplantae; phylum Streptophyta; class Magnoliopsida; order Apiales; family Araliaceae; genus Panax; species Panax quinquefolius. Next base: position 164,501,672 of record CM035156.1, read on the forward strand.
AAGCGCCTACGTGACAGATCTGATGTGGGCATTTTTAATTTTATTTTACATGTGAACGAACTTTTATTTTATATGTGGACGAGCCGACGTGACCATTTTTGAAAATTTTCCCAAAAATATATAGCTGCACAGATTTGAACTCAAAACCTCTAGTTTGGAACTTTGGCCCAATGACCACCCGAGATCAAAGGCCTAGTTGTTATCATTTTGCAAGGATTAATATTTATTATTATTATTATTATTATTGTCGTTATTATTATTATTATTAAAAATTATTATTATTATTGTTATTATTATTATTATTATTATTATTTGTTGTTGTTGTTGTTGTTGTTGTTGTTATTGTTATTATTATTATTATTATTATTATTATTATTATTATAATAATTATTATAATTATTATTATTATTATTATTATTATTATTATTATTATTATTATTATTATTATTATTATTATTATTATTATTATTATTATTATTTATTGTTGTTGTTGTTGTTGTTGTTGTTGTTGTTGTTGTTGTTGTTGTTGTTGTTGTTGTTGTTGTTGTTGTAATAATAATAATAATAATAATAATAATAATAATTATTATTATTATTATTATTATTATTATTATTATTATTATTATTATTATTATTATTATTATTATTATTATTATTATTATTATTATTATTATTATTATTATTATTATTATTATTATTATTATTATTATTATTGTTACTATTATTATTCCGGTAAATATTTTTTTTAATTTACCTAAAATATATTTTAGTTAATCATTAATTTCATAATGTAATATTTACCGAAAATTATGTAATTTGGAGATCTGTTTTGTCTTTTAATTTGGTGATCCAATTGTTTAGTTATACATATTAATCCTTGCAAAATGATAACAACTAGGCCCTGAAGCTTGGGTGGTCATTGGGCCAAAGTTCCAAACTAGAGGTTCTGAGTTCAAATCTGTGTTGCTCGTCCACGTGTAAAATAAAATTAAAAATGTTCACGTCATATATGCCATGTAGGCACCACGTAGGTATGTCAATGCACATGTGGCGCTTTGGGCTCAAAGTCCAAATTTTTTAATAAAAAAAGGTTCAATATGCGTTGACCAAAAGAAAAGTGCTCAATACCCAAAAAGCCCTAAAATTTAGTGATCGACTTTGCATTTTACCATTCTTTTATTCTATATTAAATGCAGGACATTTGGCTCATCTTTGTATTTTCTTTTCGACAGTGTCGGGGATCAAGGGCAAGTGTGACGAGAGCTCCTTTTATCCAAATGATTTAGATATATTATGTTTAGGTTGTGATACATTAATTTATTTGGAATTGTAATAATTATTTTAGATTGTGGTTTGAGCCGGCCAGTTTGGTATTTATTACAGTTGACTTGTGGTATTTATTAGATATTAAGACTATTATTTTGTGGTTTTGGGTCTTGTTATTAAAATTTTCAATTTTATTGTGTTTTGAGTATTCTCTCTTTCTATTTCGGAAAGGGGGTGTTACATAAGGTCTGTCACAATTACTCCCTGCCAATATTTTTCAAGAGAAAACAATAATAATTTTACAAATATAAAATTTTAAATAAAGCAATGGTACATGTAGTGAAGGCATTGGGAATATTATATTAATGTCTATAATATATACCCATGGATCATGGGAAAATTGTATTTTCGACTGAATTCAAATGTTTTCTTTCATGTCTTGTCTTATCTATTATTATGTTTTTTTATATATTATTCTCCACGTTTATAGATAAAAAAAATAAGAATTATTTGACAACAAATATATAAGCTAGATAATATGACAACAAAATTAGACTTATTTTGAACTACAATAAGTATATACGGACAAAAAAATTAAATCGAAAGAACAAAATGAATTTGTACCTTTAAACAAATTTATTTTATTCTTCCGGTCTAATTTAATTTCCTGTCCAATTTTTTCGGCTGTGTAGAACAAATTCTTTGAACTAATGATGCGTTCACCAGCAAAAGAATCAAACAGAATACCATCAATAGAATGATTAATTGACGTCCCTTCATGTTAGAATTTTTTTTGAATTCTTTTGTTGGTGTAATATTTTTTGTTATAGTAAATGAGGGAAAAAAAATAGGGGATCAGATAATTTACTAGCTGGGCTCTTGAAGTTATGAAAATGATGTACTAAAAAATACTCCCTCCATCCCAAAATAATAGACGTTATAGAGAGTTTCATAAAGATTAAGAATAGTTGTAATTTTATTATTTTACCCTTAATTAATATTTTGATCTCATTTAATTCTCCATTTACACCAGACTTCATTTCACACTTTCTCTCCTAATTAAAGACTTTTCACACTTTCTCTCCTAATTAATATAAAATGCATTTGCCTCTCCTATTTCAACTTTAACTGCAAAAAAGAAAGACAGAGAGAGGAGAGAGAAACTAACATTAGATAATGAAGGAAGCAGTCCCGAGAAAGAGAGAGAGAAACTAACATTAGACAGAGAGAGAGAGGAGAGAGAAACTAACGTTAGTCCCGCCGGGTTCTAACTTACAGGTCCCAAAATAATTTGTGTATATATATATAGATATATGAAGGAGAGCAGAGGCTCCGTTAATGGAGACGATTCGATCTTTGGGATCGGCGAAGTTAATGGAGAGTCGGGATCGATGGCGTTAATGGAATTCTGAGAGTCGTAGGTTAATGGAGTCATTTGGGATCGACGACGTTAATGGAGTTAATGGAGTCGACTAGTAGCTGCCGCCGGCGAGAGGGTGGAGAAAGCACGAAGCTTAATAAAGAGATGTTCACATTCTTTTTCACCAGAATTGAAGGCCCACAGGAAGCTTAACAAGAAAAGTGAACCAAATACTAGAATACAAAATAGAAGGAAGCTTAACAGGAAGCTTAACCAGAATAGAAGGAGAGAAAGTGAATGGGCAGCATTAAAGAGTCATTAATGGTGTTGGAGAAGGAAGGGTAGAAAAGGAAAGAAATAGGTAAAATATCCTTGGTTTTGTAGAAAGTCAAATATTTTGAAAAAAAAAACAGTCTAAAACGTCAGATATAATAGGATGGAGGGAGTATGAAGGAAAAAGACATACTCAATAGGCCACAGAGAGAAGATATCCCATCCAAGCTTACACTAGTCACAAAACAAACCTAGAAGAAATTCTAGTAAGCAGCGGACATTTATTAACATAATTGATAAGTGGGTACTAGTTAAAAAATGGGTAATTTTTGACTCTTAAAAAATGAACTGCAAGTGCAAGTGGGTAAAAATAAAGGATTAATTACATATTTTTGTACATTTTTAGAAATAATTACAATAATGGTGCATAGATTAAATAATTACAAAAATAATACATTTTTCATATTTATTTATAAAATTAATACATTTGGGTATCCTTTAATCGTGGCCCACGATTATCTCCCTTATCTCTTTCCGTTAATTATTATTTTCTTATTCAAACACATTCAAACACAGCAGACCCATTTTTGATCTATGTTCCTGTTTCTCTCTATTTTTTCTTCATCCTATTTTTTCCTACTATAAACCAAAGTGGTGGTGGTTTGCCCAGTAGAGGCCACAGTGGTTTACTGTGTTGAGCTTCGTCAGCTGGTTCTACTACGGGAGGAGAGAGAGGCAGATGGGTAGAGGCTTTGCCTCGTGGTGTTGCCGAATTTTTATTGTTATTTTTCTTTCAATCGATGAATCTCTAATGGAGGTTTAGATACCTTTATATGCAGCAGGTTACCCTTATATGTAGTAGGTTTGGATACGCCGGTTTGGATACCCTTATATGCAACAGCTTACCCTTATAATATGCCTCGTGGTTCTCTGATGGCTATAACATATACTAATAATTAATATTATTTTGGTCTTAAAATGAGAGTTTCAAATTTTCTATATATTAGTATATGTTATATTTGTTTGAAATAAGTTTAGACATATCGATCAGGTTACCAACATGTTTAACCGGAAATGAAATTTAATTGGCAAATTGTTGTCGGTTACGTAATTGGATTTTGTGGAGCTGCATTTGGAAGTGTAGGCGGTGTTGGTGGTGGTGGCGACATATTCGTCCCAATGCTTACCTTGATTATTGGATTTGATCCAAAATCAGCAACTGATAGAAGAGATTGATAACCAAACATTCATACCAAGGTAACCAAACCTTCATGCTAAGGTTACCAATCCACCTCCACAGCTGCAATTTTTTCATAGTGCAGTTGGTTACCAAACCTTCATATCAAGGTAACCAAACCGTCATACCAAGGTAACCAATTTACCTTCACACCAAGGTAACCAAACCTTCATACCAAGGTAACCAATCAGCATCCACACCTGCAGTTTTTTTCATAGTGTAGTTGGTAGCTAAACATTCATACCAAGGTAACCAATTCAGTGTTATTAGGTTACCAATTTATTTTGAATGTGATGCAGTTGGTAGCCAAACTTTCATGCAGTGGGTAGCTAAACCTTCATACCAAGGTAACCAATTCAGCTTTTTTAAGTTACCAATTTATTTTTGAATTTGATGCGTTGGTAACTAAACCTTCATTAGTTGGTTGTCAAACTTTCGGAAGGTAACCAATTCATCTTTTGCCGTGTGGAGGTAGATTGGTTACCTTGGTATAAAAGTTTGGTTACCTTGGTACGAAAGTTTGGTTATCAACATTACATTACACATCACTCTCTTATCTCTCTCTTTTCTATGCAGTGTTCTTATTTTCCTTTGGAAATGAAATTGGAATTGAAATTTCTGGACATGAAGAAATTGTGATAAATCAAATATCCACCTCTTTTCTCCATCCCATCGACCATTTTGTGGTTGACTCTCGCTCTGTCTCACTGGTGAAGGGGAAGGAGGAAGATGACGTTGCCAAACTGATAAGTGTATTTTATATACGCGATTTCATATCTAATTCATGCTTATTCGTTGTTATATTCTTTTGATCATGAGCATTTTCACTTGTTTTATGTCATTTTATGTGTAGGTTGGTGGTTGTGGCATTTAACGTACTATTGGTGATATTCGGTGCATTTGGAACTTAATTGGAGCATATTTGGAAACAACTCAGTACTGCAGGAAGTCAGTTAACGAGATATAAACTTCGCCGAATGGGTATGAACAAAGTTTTACACCCGTCGGGCAAAAGGACGTCTTCAAGTCAATTAGCGGCAGTGGCAAGTTCGCCGAGCTTGGTAGGCGTTTTATACATACACACCCCACCGTAAGGGGGGTGCATTCATTCAAGTCGAGCACAAGCACGTATGTATGCATCTAAAACACACATACCCCCGCCAGACGAGGTTGGGGGTTGGGAAAAGGTGTGAGGTGTCTGTTTGATTTACTTTCTTTTGGACTCGAACTATAGTTATTTGCATGGCCTTATAACTCTATTGGATAGAGAAGTGGCTGGAGTGTTATGCTTGATATATACTACTTTATCAAACACAATGGAGACATCACGAAGAGAGATTACGAAGATCAAAGTTCAGTTTTTGAGAGCAAAAGTGGAGGAGTATTTCGAAGAGTTTTTCAAGACGATTGCAATTTTAGTCTACGTAAAGGGTGTTTTCTAATATTTTTGTGTTAGATTATTATTTGTAATTGGAAGAATGATTTCTATGATTTATTCAGCTTTTATTTCATTTATTATGAACTAATTCATTTTTTAGGCTTGTGATGGATCCTTAAGTGAATCGATGGTTTTGTAAGCTTTGATTCCCAATTTAATAAGCTATTTCAAGTTTATCTATATTAATTTGTGCTTGAATCTATGAATTGCCTGATCAACAATTCTTTGTGGGGTTGGATGGAATCGAGAGAGGATATTCTATTCTAGACCTAGTTAGTGTAGCATGTGTTCAGGATTTTGTTAGTAGCTTAAACCTGATTTGTGTTAAGGTAGAGATATGCTTGACACCGCATGTAATCGGATAGAGAACTTATTCTTCAACCTTCTTTAATTGTAATTCACATAGAGATATATTGGGTTAGTTGATTAAGGTGTTTAACGGATTTTTATCTTAATTGTGGATTGAAGTTAATATGGTATTAGTGCATCGAGAGGTGGTTAATACTGCGTTCGTGTTCTTGATTAATAAACTGAGATAGTGCGTTAAATTGGGATAAAAATGTTAAAATCAACGTGAAGCTTAAGGTGAAATCATAAGTCTAATTCTCCATAAATTGTTTGAAAATTCAGATTTTAGTATTCGTGATTGTTTTATGTTAATTTAATTATTCTAAATTTTAGTTTTAGTTTTGTTAATTTTAATCGTTGAATTTGATTTGTCTAATAAAATTAGGGTTAATAGAAGATTGATAATTGTAAGTTAAGGTATTTGCTAATTTATCTCTCGTGGGAACGATACTCTACTCATCACTTTATTACTTGTTGACCACATATACTTGTGTGTTGTGCGTATATAGATTTTACCCTACACAAACCTTCAGACCAAGGTAACCAATTTAGTTTTATTAAGTTACCAATTTAGTTTAAATGTGATGCAGTTGGTAGCCAACCATTCATACAAAGGTAACCATTTTAGTTTTTGTGGGTAACCACATAGTCATAAAAAAATTTCAGAACAGTAAGAGTTACATCTATTTATTTTTAAACTTTTTGTAGAGTGAATCTTCTTTTTCTTCTTATTGGCGTTTTGGACAACGAAGATTCACGACGGAGTAGCGGAAGAGAGGGCAATCTATGAAGAATGAGATTCGCGGTGGAGTAGCGGAGGAGAGGGCTACTGTGAGGGAGATGAAGATTTGAATAATTGAATTTGAATTATTATTTTGAATTTTTTTTTTGTTGTTAGATCCCAGATATTTGAATTATTAATTATGGCAGTTATTTCTCCTTGATTTTAGGTTTCCTTATTAATGTGAATTGCGTTATTTTTGTAATTATTTTGTAGATGTACTAATAGTGTAATTACTTTTTAATTATTGTATATTAGTGTTAAGGACCCAAAAATAAAAGCCAAGAAGAGTTTGAATTAAGTCCAATGATAGCCCTAAAAAAAAACATTATAGAGTTGTACTTAGGACGCAAGTGGGTAAAAATAAAAGCTAAGAAGAGTTTGAATTAAGTTCAATGATAACTCTCTCTAATATCATGTTAAATTTATAAAATGGGCTTAGCATATATAAACACATCAAACTCTTTAACTCAAAACTAATTGAATATGAGAATAGTTGATCCAACTCCTTATGTACTAGACATACCTTTTAACACCTAGGGGTGTAAACGAGTCGAATTTCAGCGAACATTTTCATGCTCAGATTCGGCTCGACTAAAAAAAAATGAGCTCGAATTCGACAAGGGATTTATATTTTTGTGCCAGGTTCGACTCAGATCATTACTCGGACCTACTCGACTCGTTTACAAAGCGAGTTACTCATGAGCCTTCAAATCGAGTTTCGAATATGAACTATTTCACTTAAAACTGAACCATTACATACTAAATTGGTTACTTAACTAATATTTATATATAAAACTTTTTCACTTTTATTTATGTATTGAAATTATAAAGAATGTAATAAAAATTGACATTTAATTCATTGGTTTATTCAAGTACAAGTTTACACAATTTCATACTACACTTTATAAATTATAAAGATTGATACAAATATCACATATTTAGCTTACTAGCATGGATCATACTAATATTCGAATATGATCCATCGAGCATGTATCGAGTATGGTTCGAAAAAAAATGAAATACTTGAACCCTAATCTGAGCGAACACTCGTATGCTCGAATTCGACTCATGTATCATTAAACAGAAAATGAATATGGATCAGATTCGACTCGGATCAACTTCGAATTCGAATTTTGAATCATATTTTGAACCGATCTCGAAGTCGAGTACCAAACTATTTGACTCGACTTACACCTTATTAACACCTCTGCATTGCAATGGCTCAAACTGCTGACATTGTAGAGTTGTACTTAGGACACAATTTTGATGGATATTTCTTGATAACAACAGTTTGAAAACCAGATAACTGATTATTAAAGTAAAAATAAAAGTACAAAAACAATCATTTACTCTTGTTGATTTAGTGAATTGCGGATTGTTACTCGTACATATCGATTCTTTATTTTATGCGCAATGAAAAATTATTTTGTTGTTTTATTTATAATTACACAAATATTAAGATTCTAACTTAATATTAAATACTCAAATATTATATTTATATATACTTTATTATTTATACATCAATCAACTTTCGACTCATGGACACAAATTTAGTTATGTGCTATACAAGTACAATCATTATCTATAAATTGACAAAGAGAATTTCACCACTTTGAATCAAATGAACATACAAATGCTAAAAGTGTAGCTAAAGAACAAAAGATAGACTTATATATAGTTATGGGAAAATGAAATACATGCGGTTGTGTATTATCTGATCGGTTATGGCGATAGTTTTTTTGAAATTATAATGACAGTTTCACCGTCGTCATCATAGCTATTACGAAATTTATGGCGATAGTTTCATCGTCATTATACCCCAAAAAAATCTGATCTTTATAATTTTTTTAGAATACACAAATTTTGTATATATATATATATACCTATTTATATAACATTGGGATGAAAGGAAAATATATGTATAGGAGTTGATACATATCAAATGATGTCTATAAGTTTTAACTGACCACCAGATCTTATACCACCTATTACAAAATTTGATGGCCCAAAATTTAAAAATAATGGGATCTTTAGCGAGTGTTGTGGAACAACTTAACTATCATAATACAATTTTACGGAATAAAATCTCAGCCGTTAAATTTTGCAATGGATGGTACAAGATTCAGTGGTTAGTTAAAATCAAAACCACAATTTACTATGCATCCGCTTCTAATAAAAAGTTGTACGTAGTCAATCCCAATGGCTACCTAAGCAATGACGTCCAATGTTGTTTCCTCTTTGGTTTCTGACTTTTGTTCACTAGTTAAGTTTTTCTCTTGAATATCTCTGTTCTTCCCCCACAATACACAGTATAGGCCTCCTACCAGCAATATTGCCCCACAAACACTGCCAAAAAATACTCACATAATGACCATCAACTTCAGTTTTCTTGTACAAATATAAAAGGATTGAATGACACTTTTGTCCCTCTAATTTACCATCCACTTTTAAAATTGTCCCTAAAATTCATTTTTCGATCGTCAATTAGGTATTTAAAGTAATAATTTCTTCCGATTTTGTTCCTTTCACCCAATTAGACTGTAATTCGACCCATTTTGACCCAAATTTAACCTAACCCCAATTTCACCAATTCACTTTTTATAAAAAAACTCAAAAGTTTTAAAATTATTTTAAAAATATTTATTATTTTAGGGAAAAAATTATTAGAAACTTTTATTTTTTTTTAAAAATGAGTAAAGTTTCATAAAATATAGATTCAAAAATCATTAAATAATAAAATAAAACTTTATTTTCAAAAAAAAAAGTTGATTTTTTTCATTTTATGTAAAAATTTATTTTCAGGAAAAAAAAGCTTGTCTTTACCATTATTATATGTATTCTTAATATTAGAAATTTTAAAACAAAAACTAAAAATAGAAATTAAAATAGAAAAAGCAGCAAAAGATAAATAAAAAAACTGATTCAATTTTTCAAAAAAAAAAGAAACTAAAAGGTTTAAAAATAATAATTATTTTCAAAAAAAATTAGAAAAGTTTTCCTTTGTTAAAAAAATGAGTAAAGTTTTATAAAATATAGATTCAAAAAATAAAACTTTATTTTCAGAAAAATATAGAAAATTTTATTTTTTCAAAAATTGAATAAAGTTTCATAAAATATAGATAATATAATTTTTTTTCATAAAAAATTAATTTTTTAAAAGATGTGTAAATTTGCATAAAAATCATTAAGAATTAAAATTTTAAACTTTAATTTTTTGAATATATATTTTATGAAACTTTACTCATATTTTTTTTAAAAAAAGTTTCTAATATTTTTTCCTTAAAATAATAATTATTTTTAAAACTATTTATAATAATAATAATATTTTTTTAATGTTTTAAAATAAAATATTATTTTTAAAATAATTTTATTTTAAAAAAAATTGAATTGGTAAAATTGGGGTCGGGTCAAACGGAGTTGGGTTGAGTCAAAATGGGTCCGGTTACAGTCAAATCGGGTATAAAGAACGAAATCGACAAAAAAATGTTACTTTAAAAACTTAATTGATGAAAAATGAATTTTAGGAACGATTTTAAAAATGGGTGACAACTTGAAGGGACAGAAGTACAATTCAGACAATATAAAATACTAAAATGCAAGATTAAACCTAAATTTATCACTTTGTGAAGATACAGTACATGACTACGATATAACAAATAGCTATCTTGAACAACACATTTTACAATTCAAAGAAAATGAGCTAATTCTTCCTGTGAACGCGAAATTTATTTTCAAAACCAAATCAATTATTTTAGCTGACAGAATTGGTGAAACGTGATTGGTCATCGCAAAATATTTCCGGCATAAAATAAAATAAAAGTTCCGCAAGTCAGATACTAAATGATTGAATCAAGGCATCTTTTTGATTGGCTATTTCAACTTCCATAAGTAATATTATGGAAGGACTTAGAATAATGGTAATATGTCAAACTTAAAATGATAAACAACCCTTTTCAATTTATAAAATAATATAACAAATACAAATCCTAATCCCACGACATAATTCTAGTTATGATCAAGGTAAATCAAATAATACTAATTGTTGTTAATTTCTTTATATTTATCATAATTAGCTTAATTTTAAATCAAGACCCCACAAAATATTCCCCTCGCTCATATATACTGAATTGCCACCTCGGAGGCAATTCTTTTTTTGTTTTTTTGTTTTTTTTATTTTATCAAATTCACCATACTTATTAATAATTAATTCATAGTACTCAGACACAACAATCTTTTATATATAGAAAGATATATAGTATGTCAAGGCTCAACGATTACTATATTTAAAGATTTTTTAAAAGTACAATTCATGCCATAACTTATAATTTAGGGTCTAAGGACTTATAAATCTTAATTTTATTTTTTGTGCCTCAAGAGATTTTTAAAACAAATTCACATATTAAATAAACTTTAATGATAAAGTCTTTCTTATCACGTAACACGCCATTGAACCTTAGTGCCTCGTCATTTTTTTTCGAATTGCCGAATCTTTATTTTTTTTTTTTTTTGAAAATAAAATAAATAAATCTTATTTTATTTTTTCAAAAATAAAAATAAACAAATAAATAAAATATTTTACTTATCTATTTTTGAGAGGTTCCAAGGTCTACGATTTCACCATCGTGTCGCTTCCTTTCGCTATGTTAAAGATCGTTGAAGTAAGTGAAAATAAGCTTCTATGAAAAGAATACAAGGACTTGTTCTTAAATAATCAGGTGCCTACCTCTCATCATTCTTGATCGACTTGAGTCAATGGAGGTCACAAGTCATTCAGCTCGTGGCAAGTTCAATAGCCGGACCATCAACAATCAATTTTCGATAGAATCAATTTACTCAGGACTTGAAATCTTTTTAGGGGTGCCTCTGTTCATAATTCATTTCACACAAATTACTTTGTGGCCATAATTCTTTATTTGGAATTTTAAACTTTTCACCAATTGATTGTTTGTTTGTCTGTTTTTGTTTAATTTTTTCTAATTGCATTAAGTCCCGCTATTTCCCACCTTAACGAGGACCCATGAGAGGGATTTATTCTTAAGCCACCATTACCATTTAGAGTGGACCACCATCTGCATGGCCATTTCTCATCGCTGTCCTCGCTCGATATTTTATATATATATATATATATATATATATATATATTTGATTCGAAATATCATTAACAAGGATCAATTCTAGCATTCATTGCTTGATCTGGGACGCTCCAACCTCCTTAGGTTCACCCAATGGTCATCCAATTACTTCCATGATCTTCTTTCCAATCCACAGGATACCTTCTTGTTACGAGCAATTTAATTTCAAACGCTCATTCACTTTCTTTGTTTCGAATTCTGGCAAAGAGTTTTTTGGTGCGTTAACCTGAATGCAGCCATAAGTGTTGAGAGTTCATCTTCTTTTTTTTTTTTAAAAAGTTTCTAATATTTTTTCCTTAAAATAATAATTATTTTAAAACTATTTATAATAATAATAATATTTTTTTAATGTTTTAAAATAAAATATTATTTTTAAAAAATAATTTATTTTAAAAAAAAATTGAATTAGTAAAATTAAAATAGGTTCTTGTCAAGCGGAGTTGGGTTGAGTCGAAATGGAATTCAGGTAATTCGAATTCCAGTATAAATTTTGGAAATTGCGGGGTGGAACTACATTGGTCTAAAATCGACAAAAAAATGTTACTTTAAAAATTGCTGATCCTCACAAGGCTCATTCATTGGACAAGTATGCTTGGCTATATCCTAATTGATGAAAAATGAATTAGGAGAAGTCCATTTTAAAAGATGACAATCAACTTGATGGGCTAACATATCGATAATTCATCTGATCAATATAAAATACTAAAATGCAAGATTAAACCTAAATTTATCACCATTGATGTACCGCTTTGAGAAATTGTCGTTGTGCAAGGACACTTAAACCTACGATTTAGAATACAGTACATGACTACGATATAACAAATAGCTATCTTGTGGTTCAATCAGTAATGCAAAAATATACCTTTTGGGTCAATTTTGCAAAACTTATAAGACACAATTTTAATTACACTAATAATTGTACCAAGAGATGTATAACTATTTGCTATATCATATATTCCCAAAGTAATAAATTCAAGTTACAGTTTTGCATTTTAATCAGCGCAAGGGTATATATATGTATAAGTATATGTACCTTCCCAAGTGATAAATTTCCTTCCAAACGATAGCTGAGAAACTGACTGTTATGATTAGTGAAACCGGAGCAAACACACCAGCAAACACAGGGCCTTTCTTCTGTATAGCCCAAACTCGCAACCAGAAACCAAATGCAGTGACCATTACACCCTGCCATTTATGTTCACTAAAACTTTTAGGCTTAAGAGCAAGCAACAAAATCCACATTTTTGTATAATATGTGTACATGAATGTGCGATTGTGATTACGAGTACGAGATAAATACTTCACTGAGCTTGCTCTCATGGTACAGTGCTATATAAAACATAAATATGGATGTCATAACATGTCATCATGCAGATACACATGGTCAGTTGTGGTACATGGTCAATAATTTCAAATTGTTTCAATACATGATGGTTTTGTGAGGATCACTTAAAATGAGTGGTCCAAGTTTTGGCTTCACTTCTTAGTTAAGTGCATAAAGGAATATAGACAGTTAAAAATTGGATACAACTATGGGCACAAGAAGAAAAATACACAAAAAACAATTGTAGATGCAACTTTTTTTGGCTGAATGAGTTTTCAGTCCCGCCAAGTTGCCACCCATTTTTAAAGTTGTTTTTAAAATTTATTTTTCGTCAATTAGGTCCTTAAAGTAATATTTTTTGTTGATCCCATTTCTTTTAACCAAATTTTGACCCCAATCGACTCAGTTTGACCCGACCCCAATTTCACCAATTTATTTTTTAAAAAACTAAAAAGTTTTAAAATTATTTTAAAAATAATTATTATCTTAAAAATAATATTTTATTTTAAAATATTAAAAATTATTATTATTTTCATGAAAAAACTAAACTTTTATTTTTTCATAAAACGAATAAAGTTTAATTAAATATAGATTTTAAAAATTAAATAAGAAAATAAAACTTTATTTTCCAAAAAAAAAGGTAGATTTTTTTTTTCATTTTTTATGTATAACTTTATTTTCAGAAAAAAAAAAGTTTGTGTCTTTACCATTATTAATTATATGTATTCTTAATATTAGAAATTTTAAAACTACAAATAGGAATTCTAATACAAAAAAATATTAAAGATAAATAAAAAACTGATTCAATTTTTTTCAAATAATAATTATTTTCAGAAAAAAAAGTAGAAAATTTTTCATTTCTTAAAAAAATGAGTAAAGTTTTATAATATATATAGATTCAAAAAATAAAAATTTATTTTCAGAAAATAATAGAAATTGTTATTTTGTTTAAAATGAATAAAGTTTCATAAAATATAGATTAGGAAAAGATAAATAAAGAAAAACTTTATTTTCATAAAACAAAAATAGTATTTTTTTTAATTTTTTTTAAAAGGCGTGTAAATTTTCATAAAATAATTAAGAATTAAAAAAATAAAACTTTAATTTTTTAGAAACTATATTTTATGAAGCTTTACTCATTTTGAAAAAAATAAAAGTTTCTAATATTTTTCCTAAAAATAATAATTATTTTAAAAAAAATTAAAATAATAATTATTTTTAATATTTTAAAAAAAATATTATTTTAAAATAATTGAAATAATAATTATTTTAATATTTTATAATAAAATGTTATTTTCAAAATAATTTTAAAATAATAATTATTTTTAAAAAAATAATTATCTTTTAACATAATTTTAAAATAATAAATATTTTTAAAATAATTTTAAAACTTTTTTAGTTTTTTTTAAAATAAATTTAATTGGTGAAATTGGGGTCGAGTCAAACTGGGTCAGGTTGAGTTAAAATTTGATCAAAATGTTTAGGTTTACAGTAAAATCGGGTAAAAGAAACTGAATAGACAAAAAATATCACTTTAAATACCTAATTGACGAACTTTAAAAGTGTGTAGCAACTTGGAGGGACGACCAACTTTTTTCTATACATTTGTAGAAAAAGGTTATATGGGAATTTTTTTAAAAAAATCTGAGATAATGCACGAAAAATGATTCTCGTATTAGATACATTTTTTTATACAAAAAATATGTATATATACTAATTACCAAGATAATCTTCTGATACTCCCATCTTTTAAATTCTTCTTAAATTTTACTTATCCTAAACTATAAATTTATAAGTTTAAACAGAAATGGAAAATTGTGGATAAAAAGTTTGCATACACAGTAGATCACAGTATAAAGATTGAGACTCGATCCAAGCTTCCACGACGATAGATTCCTTTGCGTTGCCATGGCCAGAACTGTTGATTGTATGCAGCTAAAGAAACATTGTAGAGTTACAAGACGTAGTTTTGACGGATATTGCTTCACTAATGGAGCCTGCAATTAAATTAGATGGCAGGTTCAATCTAGAAAAATTAAATAAAAATAGAAAAGGATATTGCTTCACCAATGGAGCTTGTAAATAAATCAGATGGGTACCTGGTTCAATCTAGAATAATTAAATAAAAATAGAGTTGTAAACCGAATTAGCTATTCGCGAAAAAAATTCAATTCGGTTCGATTAGATTCAAGTTCGTTTACAAAGTCGATCTGGAACAAGAGATCGTGTTTGTTTAATTAGGGTTGAGGTCGAACAATACTGTATTCAATTCAGGCTCAATTCGTTAAGCTCGGCTCGAGCTCGACTTATTTAGTTTTCAATTAATTAAAATAATTAATTAATTTCTTATATATAAAAATATCAAAATAAATAATTTAATAATTATTTAAATTTTGTTCAACTAGACTAACTCAGCTTGACACGAGCTCAACTAAGCTCACTTGAGCTTGAACTCGACTTGAGTTTGAGCTTGACTCTTTTATAAGCAAGTCGATTTTGAACAACATACTCAAACTTGTTTAAAAACTCAAGTCGAGCTCGTTTAACTTTTGGTATAGTTCGAGTTTGAATAAGTTAAAGCTCTACTCGACTCGTCTCATTAACATTAAAAATATATAGGAAATTAGGAGATTGCATTGGATGAATTACCTGCATAATAAGCCACAAAGACCATGCTGTGTTGGCTGAAAGCATGAGAAGAGAACCTTTGACCCACTCACTTTTGGAGCCCTGTTGTACAAATGGGTTTGGAATTTCCTTTCCTTTTGATGAAGACCACCAATTCAAGTTTATAGGAGGACCCTGAACAAAAGTATAAACAAGAGCCCCAGACAAACTAACTAAAGAACCCAACACCTTAGCAATTCCATGCCATTTCTTTATGGAAATCCTTTCAATCCTGAATTAAATTTATTGTTTCCAAAAACAAATAAATCAATTAGCCTATCAATCAAAAGAATTAAAAAATTGCAGAATTTTTCTTCTTTAGTTTATTTTCACTTCATCATATTAGTCGCAAAATATAGGGTCAATTTTTATTTTTTAAAAATTTAACATGAAATATTTCAAATTTAAAACTAATACGACTTTATTTAATTTTGGACTATTTAATACCCTAGAAGAACAGCCATCACAAATATAAGAGTTGGAATCGTGGAACTTGATGCAGCAGCCAGTGTTGCAGTGGTGTAACGCATTGCAACACAGAACATATTTAAATCCGCCGTGATCCTGAAATTTGAAGAAAAACATGAAAATTCAAATAACAAATTATATTCAAATTTGAATGTGACAATTAAATAGAATCACTAGCTAGTTCATAAATACTTGCACATTTAATAGCAAATTTTAATATATACCCGAATGACGCAAAAAAAATCTTCAACAGTATGTTGCCCGATAATGGAGCAGCGCTGTGACTGAAAAAAATAGGGAGAGAAGGAAAAAACATAAGGGGAAAAAAACTAACACAAAAATTTCTTCAGTTAGTAATCATATATATAGCTTCCACAAATGTTATTTTGGGTCGTTGATATTTTCAGAGCAAAAATGATATTGCTAGAGTAATTAAACATTTAGCGACATTTTTACAATTTTTCAAGCGACACAACACTTTAAGGGACACTTATTACTCTGACAACATAATCTTTGCATTGGCAAATATGAAATGCCCTATTTTATCCAAACAAAAGAAAATTGACATAAACATGCACATGCTTAAAATCAAGAATTGACATAAATTAGTGGAAGGGTTTTGAGAAAATTAACCTTTCAAGGAAAAATGCAAAGGGAGTTAAGGCAAGTGTTGCGAATGCTTGGCGGTAGACACCAAACACATAAGGATTCATTCCTTTAGTAATTGCTGCCTTGGACAACAAAGTCAAGCTTGCATAGGTAGCTTGTGCAAAAATAATTGCAATGTATGGCTTGTATCCTTCTAATATACCCCTTATTGCACACCCCATTAAATCAACTCCGTCTATAAATGTATTTGGCTAAATTTTAAACTAGAAGATGATCTTCAATTTATAAATTAAGAAGATCTATCATGAATTTCCTATAAGTGTAAGCAGACAACGGACGAGGAAAATAAAGTTGTCATTGCTTCACCTATTTATGGAAGATGGTATCATGCATGACAAGAATTAAGTAGTCTTTTCGTGCACGGTGCAATGGAAATTTGTTAAGCACAAGATGGGTAATGATGTAGGGGTATATACATATATATTGATCGGCAAAATAAAGACTTCGTTAAAAATCCTGAAAGTACATCTGAGTAGGAATTCCATAAGATCAAATTGCAAAATAAAGATTTCATTAAAAAACCTTAAAGTGCATCTAGTTGGAATTCCATAAGAATAATATTTGATTCGCATAATAAAAATTTCATTAAAAAACTTGAAAGTATATCGAGTGGAAATATATATATATATATATATATATATATATATATATATATATATATATATATACGATTCCATCTTAATATTACCCTTATTTATGAGACTTACGTATACCCCTTTAGCGACGGACGGTGACGATTCTATTCGTTTTATATATATAGAACCGTCGTCTTAGCTTTTAGCGACGGACCGAACATCTAACGACGGATCGAATTGTAGTCCGGTCCATCGCTAAAGGGAGGTGAGTAAGGTATGTTAGATAAGAAGTGAACTTAAGATCCGTATATATATAGCTAGGATCAAGTGCATACCCCTTATCTTACTCACCCGTGCTCACCTCCTTTTAGCGACGGACCCGGCGATGGTTTCGGTCATACAACCGTCGTCTATACTTTTAGCGATGGACTCTGCGACGCCAACCCAAGGCAAATTGTTCACGTCGCAGTCAATATGCATATACAGGACTCGATCTATCGGTAGAGTGAGTATACATAGCATGACTCATCGAAAGTAAGGACTCGCCGCCATGCCGCTAAGTCCGTACATGTTATCTGCTAACTTAACTTGGCAATTAAATACGAAATGTAAGTTTATGACTGGTAATACATCAGCCATTCCTTGATTAAAGATAGTAAAGAATAAAAATGGTACAAAAAAAGGAATGAGATTAATTCGAATCGAACTTACCTTAAAAGAAACTTGAAGTAACATTGTTAAAACTTTGTTAAACCGTAAGGATAGTACATAAAGGTTGATGATAACCTATTCGAATATGAATGCAATTAGAATGACAAGTCGAAATGGATAATAATCAAATCTAATACATGATTAGATTGAGATGAAGGATAAGATATAGTCATATACATACTTGATTATATATTACCTAATGTATGGTGTTATGTGATCATGTATTTTAGAGACTTGAAAGACTTGAACATAAAGTAATTATACTGTAGAAGACGCTAAAGGAAAGTATTCTAACCCTTGTTTCAGTTTAATCTGAACAAGATTTGTAATTCATGTATCCTTACGCATGAATTGAGATATGGTGAAGTTAAAGCCAATTCTTCTGGCTAAACTTGATGCATTTGGTGGATTATTGATAATCTATCCATCTGTTATCAAATGTTGTTATCTTTTGTCAACTACTCGATATGGTTTTCAAAAGAAGAATGGTTATAATAAACAAATGTTTTGTCGCCATACGACAGGCACGTGAGGTTGCCAAACAATTAAACGTACATACGTTTAATGAATGTAGTATTGATCAACATAGAGTACAATAGGCTGATCACCTAGAAGTGCTCGTAAGTAATACCGGGCTTACGAACTTAGTGTCGGGTTGTCCTTTTCAAAGAAAGAATGAATACTCAAGGTCTTGGACTAGAGTTTATGTTTTACTGGATATTATTCATTGTGAAACATTTTGAAAGAAAGATGAAGTGCTATTTTGAATTATCAATGGTACTTCATAGCTATTGTTCAGTTAACTACAAGAAAGCCGGCTAATTCCGACGGAATATTCCGTCGTCCATAAGACTATACCGTCGAAACTAATGTATTTTTCGACGGAAAAAGTCGTCAGAGATTCCGTCGTAAATATTCGCGTCGAAAATAAATTCCGTCAAAAATTCCGTCGGATGATTATTATCTACGACGAACTTATCTCCGACGAACGTTCGTCGAACCTAAACTATCTTCGACAAAATATATAGGACGAAAGCTTTCGTCGAAAATCTATTTTCGACAAAAAACTAAAATTAATTAATATTTATTAAAATTGTCTATTTAATAACTTCGACGGACTTTACGTCAGAAATATAATTGGTATGACGGATATAATCCGTCAAAGTTAACTTATGTTCGACTAAAAACTAGGCCATCTCGGTAACTATTGAGAACTGGTTAATTGTTATCTCCGAGGGAAGTGCCGTCGAAAATACCCTATTCCGTCGGAAATAACTGATTTTTTTTAACTGAACCTTTTAAAAGTTCAGTTTCCAGGTGTTTAAACCCATTAATGTACCTGTAACCTGTCACAACCCAATACACAATAATATAAACCTGTATCTCACATTCAAATATGCAACGTAGCACTAAAACGTAATCTTCAACTCATTATCATTCACATTCACATTCAAATATCCACCAAAACGTATTATAAGCTAACCAATTACAAATATAAGCTAATGTTCCATAAATGTTAAACAATATAATTTACAATAGTTGTCAGATGTATTTAATTAGACAATACAATATATACAAAAGTTCTACAAACTATACAAAAGTTCTACAAACTATACAAATGAACTATAAACTAGTAAAAGTGGAATCATCGGTAGGAGGTGAACGATATTTGCTCGGTGTATGAAAATCGACCTCGTGCTCACCTCTCGCATCATCATCGCCCTTGCTTGATAGTAATCAAAAATATAAATCATTTGATAGAATCAAAATATATATATATATATATATATATATATATATATATATATATATATATATATATATATATGAGAATTAACAAACTAGCCTTAATTGAAAAATATAAACAATAAGAATACGAGTAGGTGGGGGGACGAAAAGCCTCCTCCAAGAGGGTATCACCATCCGAGCATCTCGGCGCTCCAAGCGTCGAATCGCTCGCTCCAGTGGTAATCCGCACTTTCTCTGCAGAGGCCCCTGCTATAATATCATGAGCAATCTGGTGAAGACGAGAACTGGAAGGCAACTGCTGACACCGAAAGACCGGATTGGTATGGAACCTATCCGACACGGCCCCTATCAGCCGCCGAAAGATATCGTCATCCAAGCCAGCGCCCGTGTGAGATGGTCCAACATCTACTTTCGGACGCTGGCGCTGGCTGGAGCCTATAAAGAGATACAAATTGGATTACTAATAATAATTTATATAATGTGATAAATTCGGATAATTTTGTGAAACATAAAAAAATATTACCTCCAGGAAGTGTATATGTGGGTATCCTCGGTAGACCCAACACTCGATATCTGCCGGTACTGCTAATAGGGGGATCCTGAGATGATAGTCTCAGCTCCTCATCCCGATCTAATACAATATCGGGAAGAGGGGTGGCGAAATCTAACGGCTCAGAACCCCTCCTAATAGTCTCTAGCTCAGCTATACGCTCGTCCCGAATCTTCTGAAATCAGTCCTGTAATGTATTCCGTATACATATGTTAATTATATCATTTGATTTATGATTGAATATTATTAAAAGCTAAATAGTAAGATAAGTTTTACCCAGTATAGCTAAAGTCGCCGAGACAAAGCACGCTTCGTCCTTGGGCGTGTGGGCTCGATCCAAAACTTCTAGCATGGTAGGATCTCGGCCCAAGGTCCTCCCCAATGCCTAATACAAACATTCATAAAACAGGTCTTAAGTATTTGTGTGAGAACTTGACACATAAATAACTAAATACAACGCACTTACCGTCTTCGCCTCCTCGAGCGATCGAGAACCCGATGGTGTGTGCTATCTGGAGTTGACCACGGTTCTTCTTCGCCTGCTCGGACTTTTTCTTGAAGTCATCGGCCTCCCAGTCGCATACATAGCCTCCGGGATAAATTATAGACTATCTTGGTGATGATCTCTCGATGGTGGTCCGATTTGGTCCACAACCGCCGAGTGCGCTTACGTCGCATCTTATCGATCATCCGAGTAATTTGCGCGATGACGTGATGCTCAATCACAAGATCGCCCGGTGGACCGAGAGATGCTCGGGTCAAATCGATAATAAACCTATAACAAAAGATTATTTAAAATTAAGAACAATTGATTTCGTCATCCCAATACAACTACGTAGTGATAATATGCTTAACTTACGTGGAACTCCCGCAAAGACGGTCGCATAAAAGTGGCATCGCATCTGGTGCATCTTGGTGAACCGCATGCACCCTCTCGGGAGATCGCGCCAAACAGATCGCATGTAGGGTGTGCTTAGCCAAGGGTCTAGTATACTGTAAAAAGTATAACAATATGTGTTATGTGAATTGTGTTTTGCAATAAGCGATAGAAATAGTACGAATATATTAACACTTCATCTTTGGGAAATGACATCCACCCAGATGTAGAGTAAGTGGCCTTTCTTACGTGGACGACCAAAGATACCGAGGTTCGTCCCTCGGTGTCGTCGAAGAGGTGCATCTGTAATAATTGTATTTAACATAGTACTTCAATAATCATTGTAATTAATGCAGCTTGAGATATATTTAAATCCTAGTTAAGATAACTTACTCGCGCCTGAAGAAGAGCCTCCACCGTGGCTACCGTCTCTAGTACCGGATCACCCACCACCTCGGCGACCTCCACCACTATGTCTAGCCATGAATATCCTACTGCAATAACAAAATTGGTAGATTACGAATATGTAAGGTTTAACAATATGTGGTAAGGACTAATATGAAAGCTCATTTTCAATTACGCACGTCATCAAACCCATCAGAATCAACGTGTATATCATTCTCGGATTCGGTATCTTCCTCATCCTCAGTTTCGAGATCAGATAGCAACTTGTAAAAGGCAGCAGCTGTATCATTTGGCACTTGCTTCGCACTGCTTGAAGAAGGTTCATATTCAGCCCAGTCAATAGTAGTAGGGCCATAAGCATCAACCAACATCTCAACTGGATCATATTTTTTGACGTAGGAATCCCTTGGAATTGGTTGTTCCACAATATTTTCAATCACTTCTGATTCCCTGTGATGAGTCCATACAAAGTACCCATATACAAATCCACAAGAAAATAAGTCGAATTTAATCTCGACGACTTTCTTCCAAATCAGATTTTTACACTTGACACACGGGCATCGCATCTTCCCGTGCGGATCATTCGTATGTTCTAGTGCTTTGTTCAAGAAATCTAAAACCCCAACACGATAAGCTGAGACTAATCCCCTCCCATCACTGGGTATCCTACGGTACATCCAACTCCGGTCGACTGACATTTTTAACTACATAGAAGTACGCATTAAGTTAATTTGGATATTCATGCGTGAATTAGATTTACCTAGTATCTCTACGGGGATGGGGTAAGGCTTACATCCCGTTATTGGATGTGTCTCGTCACTAGTGCAAACACGTTGAGTACGTTTCATGAGTTTCAAGAAAATTTCAAGAAGACACCTCCCATGGTCTCCAAGCACACGAAATAGACTAAGATAACTTAATCTAAGTATGCACTCGGAGAACATATAGAGATAACAAATCGATTAATCCTCAAAATAACAAAAATGTTTACGTATTTTGCACCCCTACTAAGTGAGAGACATAACATCCAATAACGGTCCCAAATGGGGATACATTCGACATTCACCCCTATTGAGTGTATGTCAAACGGGTTTCTAAGTTTCAAAGTAAAGTATAGTACATAGTTTATGAGAATTTATGTGGTATCTCTACTTGAGTCGACAAAGAATCAAAAAAAAGTAAAAAAGTTTACATTTGTGTCTATGCAGAATAATAAAGTTAATTCAATTCTATGAAACATTCCTCACTGTTCCATCATAACAGATGACAACATCCCAAAGGAGTTCCATTAAGCTATTGAACAAAGTTTTAGCTTAAGCAACCCTCTAGATGAACGAACGATCACTTTTCTGCTAGGAATGAATCATCTCCCCATATGGGTCCAATCCATGATATAGACAGCTTCTCACCACTCCGAATTCCTCAAATGGATAGTTCTCATTCAAGAGGTGAGACATTCTGTGAGAACTACCTATCTGAGGAATTTGGAGTGGTGAGAAGCTGTTTATATCATGGATTGGACCCATATGGGGAGATGATTCATTCCTATAGGAGAAGTGATCGTTCGCTCATTTAGAGGGTTGCTTAACCTAGAACTTTGTTCAACAACTTACTGGCACTCCTTCCGGATGTTGCCATCTGTTATGATGGAACAATGAGGAATGTCTGCAGTAATTCAATTACCTTTATTATTCGAGTATAGGACACAAACAGGAACTGACCCCTTTTTTTTTTAATTGTTGTTGAGGAACCGATTGGAGGACTATTTAGCTGCAACTGCTATGTCGAAACCTGCATACAAGAAAGAGTACATATATGTAGGGAGAGTATTATTGCATTTATTATATATTGAAAATTGTGACAAACTAAACAAATGCTACTTAGTTTATTTTGCCAATGATAATAAACTAAGTAAGTGGTACTTAGTTTATGAGAATTGTTAATTATTTGGAATCTATAGAGACTACTGTTCGACATTCACTTCTAGCTATACTTAGTTTATTTTGCCAATGATGATAAACTAAGTAAGTGGTACTTAGTTTATGAGAATTGTTATTTGGAATCTATAGAGACCACTGTTCGACATGGTCACTTCTATAGTTATACTTAGTTTATTTTGCCAATGATGATAAACTAAGTAAGTGATACTTAGTTATTGAAAATTGTTATTTGGAATCTATAGAGACTACTTATATATATTTTTTTATTTTAATTTGTAGTATATTATATAATTGGCTTATTTATTTATTTATTAAATATACTTTATTAAATTAAATTAAATTAAATCATTTTATTTTATTTTATTTATTAAACTAAATTAATTAAATTTTTTATTACTTTTTATTTTATTTTGTATTATATTATGAAAGTTCTAATTTATTTTAATTTAATTTGATTTAAGTAATTAAAAATATCTTATTTTATTTTATTTTATCTTGTATTATATTATATATATTATATAATTTTAATGTTTTTATTAAATTAAATTAATTAAATTTATTTTAATTTAAATTTAATTTAAATTAATTAAGATTATTTAAATTAAATTAAATTAAATTAAATTTATTTTATTATTTTTATTTAATTTTATTTTTTATTGAATTTTATTTTATTTATTAGATTAAATCAAAGTTTTTTATTTTATTCAAATTAATTTAATTTTTTTTTTTTTTTTTTTACTTTATTTTGTATTATATTATGTTATTTATTTTATTTTTAAAATTAATTTTATTTAATAAACTATATTAAATTATATTTACTTTATTTTATTTTAGTAATAAGAAACTAAGTAAATGGTACTTAGTTTATAATTTATTAATATTGGAAACTAATAACTAATACAATATATACATGTAAGTCTGCAATTTCATAATTCTGACAAAATTTCTATCATAAATTCAGTCGTAAATAACAAATATATCAAGATTAAAAACAATCCTAAAATCAGTTACATTATGATAAGGAACCCAAATTTGATATCAATATTTTACAATTTCCAAATTCCAAATAATATGCACTTAAATAATATGCAGTCCATAAACCCAAAATTAAAATTCCAATTTTAGCAATATACAGTCCACAAATTCACACCAACAAATTCACAGCAACAACATATTATCCAAATTGGGTTAATCTCATATTCAAACTCAAATTAAACTAAACCTAAAACAAATTAAGCCACAAATTTCACAATTTGCAATAAATTAACCCTAAAAATCTAATACTTGGTAGAAAACTAACCTTGAAATTGAATTAATGTGTAACTAATCGACGGTGGTGCCTGCTGGTGGCTGCTGGTTGTGTCAGTGATGGTGGTAATCAACGGTGTTGGTGGCGTCTACTGGTGGTGGAACCGATCGACAGTGATGGTGGTGGTGGTAGTGGCAGTACGTGGTGGTGGTGGAATCGAAGGTGGTGGTGGTGGCAGTACGTGGCAGAACCAGTGGCGTAGGTGGTGGAACCGGTGGTGGTGGTGGTGGTGGTGGTGGCGGCGATGGTGGTGGCGTGAGAGCAGTGAAGTGAGAGAGATCGAAGTGGTGGAGGCTAGATCTAGAGAAATGAGAGAGAGAGAAGAGAGAAATGAGATTAAAGGATCTAGAGAAACCAGGGGGAGACGTATCGATTAATTGGGTTTTAGGATTATCTTCGATGGAATGGCCGTCGTACATAAAGTCGTCGTATTTAAGGTATCTTCGACTGAATATTCTATCGGGATACATCCTATTCAGTCGAAACTAATATTCGCGCTGGCGGGAACATTGGCGCCAATGGGATAAATAAATGTTCGACGAACATCAGTCGAAGTTAAAGTATTTTCGACTGAGGTATCTTCGACTGAATATTCCGTCGGAATATATATTATCTTCGAGGGAATGTGTCCGTCGAACATATATCCGTCAGAGTTAGCCGGCTTTCTTGTAGTATACGATTCTTATGTGTCAAACATGTTGTTATTGAAATTGGCATACTTGCTGAGCTAGTTATGCTCACTCTTGCTTGAACCATATGAATGCAGCTAAGACTGAACGTCCCGAAGGATCGAATAAGGATAAAGGAAAAGCTAAAGTAGATCGTTAAGCTGTCTATGTAATAGTATAAGTTTAATGTTGTAATGTAGTTGATATTATGACAAAGAACTTATGTAATGGGTTTAGAACTTGGGAAAATGTAAATATTATTTTGATTATATAGAAGAAATATTCATTCTTTTGAGGCATTTCAATCGAATAAATGTATGGATGTTAGTACAGTATAGCATCATCTGTCGGGTTGGAAGATACCCGGATTTGGGGGCGCTACAGGTGATGTAACGACCGAGAAATTCGGATCTTATTGCAAAATAATTTTATTGAATTAAATAATAAATAAAATTATATTCTATGTGATAGCAAGATGGTTGTTATTGTATAACCTAATAATGTTGGAATGTAGTAGTATTTAAACTACATAAAGGAATTAAAGTGTTTGAATTTTCAAGACGAAAATAAATGTTTTTCGAAAAACACTATTCATCGATATTTGCTCGGGAATTATTTTTGAGTTTCTGAGAAATACGTAACGATAGAATATCAAAGTAAGACGGATTATGTAATAATAATCTATGTATGGAAAACACAATATTTTGCTTGCGGACTTAATTTGAGAATATTAAGGAGGGCGAAGTATTAATGAGTAAGTAATAATTGTATGATACCTAGGTGTTGTACAAGGTAATGAAAAAGAGTATAATACGAGTTTGTATAAATAATGGTATATCGTATATAACGAAGTTGTATATGAATTAGTATACGAGAATGATAAGTCAACAATACGTATATGAATTGAGCAATGATATTAGACTTGTAAGATTGGTTAGAAATTTGTACAAGCCCAAGTGAATTAGTGGTGAGGCCCAACTATTGATTAATAAGCAAGTTAGTGTTTGTTAATGCAAAGCCCAAAGGTTAAGTAAATCTAAGCCCAAGCTAGGATTCAATAAGTTGATTGACCCATGGAGCAACTATGTCAATATGGTTAATCTTGGTGATCAAGCATAATGTGTGATGACCAAGATTTAAGAGTAATGGCCAAGCAAAAGATAAGAGTTGTGATTAGCAAGTAATGAATAGTAAGGAGGTGGCTTAAGGAGGTGGGATTGTGTTTTGACTAAACTACCCTAACTTTGGGAATTCTATAAATAGAAGGAGAATGCTAGCCATTTCTTACTTGTTCAAATTAGTCCAACAAACTTATAAAGTGCTTAAGTGTTAAAAGTATAGACGATGGTTGTATGACTAGCAAATAATCGGTCAAAATCCGTCGTTAAAGGGGGTGAGCACGGGTGAGTAAGATAAGGGGGTATGCACTTGATAAAATGCAGATATATATATATATATATATATATATATATATATATATATACATGTCGATTAAGTAATCAATTCATCTAAAAGGTTAAATTATTAGAAAGATGCACCAACGATGTATATCATGTCAATACTCCCCCTCAAATGCAACTTTTATAGAGTATGGACAATTTAAGTGCATTTGCACTATTAATTCAATATAAAGGCAACGTGCCATCGAAAAAATTTGAACTCAAGACCTTGCACACCCATAAATCTGATATCATGTTAGGTAATCAATTCATTTAAAAGTTTAAACTTAAAAAGTGGCATCAACAAGGTATATCATGCTAGTAATATATATATATATATATATATATATATATATATATATATATGATCTCGGATCAGTCGTACCCTTATCTTACTCACAGTGCTCACCCCCTTTAGCGATGGACCCGGTAATGATTTTGATTAAATACTACCATCGCCTCATACTTTTAGCTACGCTATATGTTGTAAAGTCACTAAAAGTATAGACGACGGTTGTATGACCTAAAACCGCCGCGGGTCCGTCGCTAAAGGAGGGTGAGCACGTGAGTAAGATAAGGGTATGCACTGATCTTTCTCTCTCTCTCTCTCTATATATATATATATATATATATATATATATATATATATATATATATATAAATCAGATCAGTCCGGACTCCGGACCTGACCAAAATCTGGACCTTTTTTGTTATATGTATCCAAATCATACCCAAAATAATGTATTATGTAAAAATTCCAGTTCCATAAAATATTAAAATTTTTTTTAGTTGTTTTAAAAAAAAGCAAAAAAAAAAGGTCCGTATTTTTATAAAGTCTGGGATCCCTGACTGGATCCGGACTATATATATATATGGGGGATGATCCATTTACAATATTGTAAAAAAGTGTCTATCTTTACAACAAATATCGATCGTCCATCCGGATATCTAACGACCTAAATTGCTTCCGTTCGTAGTTAAATTTTTAGTATTCTACAGTTTAATAATAAAAATGGAACAAATGACCAAATTGCCCCTCCTTGTGAAAGTCTCTCGTCCGCAGTATTAAACTGTGGACGCTAGACGTTTTATTAATTATTAACTATCGTTCGCAGTTTAATACTGTGGACTCTAGGTTTATTTAGTAAAACAGAGCCGTTTGAATTTAATACTAGTTCGCAGAACTATACTGCTGACTCTTATTCCACTAAATCAAATTTGTAACCAACAGTTAGGGCTTCTTGTGCATTTGAGATTTAAGCTACCAACAGTTAAGGCTTCTTGCTGCGATTTGTGAGAATAAAAACCAAGAAACAAACCGTCTTCGAATATGTAAGCTTGAATTTCGTCATATGTATATATGTTGTATTCTTCTTTGTTGTATACAAACATGGAATGTTGAATATACAAAAAATGTTTATGCCGTTGGTTACAAAAAGAAACTTTGTAACGTAGTTATGTTAGATTATAATGTGTTAACTGTTCATATGTGTTTATTTTCTGCGTGTCAGTTACACTAATGGAATTCAATCCCGGGCTTGATGTTAATAGATTATTGTGGGATCAACCAAACCACATCTCAACAGCTTTATGAAACAATCCCATTAAACTAGGTCATTAAGAACTGATGAGAGTGGAAGATCTTGGAACTGTGGGTTTTTAAGTGATATCCAAAAATATTTATTACGCGACTGAGGTTTTGGGGTATTTACAAACACTAATGACTATAATCAAATAGATGTTTCATTTATAGAAGTATTAGTGGAGCGTTGGTGTAGTGAGATCAATACATTTCACTTCCCCACTGGTGAAATGACAATAAAACTTGAAGATGTACATTTCATTTTAGGGTTACCGGTTATCGGGGATCCTATAACATGTACATTAATACAAAATCCTAAACAATTGTTTAATAATAGTGAATTTAGTAAATATTTTTTGGAGGATGACAAGGTGTATAGTAGAGGGCCATTATATTGTCGTGGTTGGGCAGTAGATTTTGTCAAGTTTTCCTAGATATTGATTGGGAAACGGTGGTGGCGTACACCAAAGCGTATATACTGTTTATATTTGGGAAGATACTATTTGCATCGACAGACTGCGACGTCATACATGCTAGGTATCTTATATTTTTAGAATATATTAATAAAGTTATTGATTATGAATGGGGAGCTGCGATGCTGGCTTGTTTGTACCGTAATTTACCTAAAGCAACTCGCCTTGATATTAAGAGTTTCTCCGGGTGTTTAACACTTATTTAGATATTTTATTGCCTGTATAATTTGTTGTTTATTTAAATTGATAATGATTTTAATATTGTATGACTGAGTTCTAACTAAATCATGTATGAAACAGGTGTGGGCCTATGAACGTCTGTCAACCAGTAGGCCAAATTATGGAAGAGGGGTCAAGCATTGGTTGCCCCGCGCAAGAGGCTGGGCCTACCGAAGAAATTAAAATACGGTGAAAAAGGAAAGGAGGATATACCTGAAAGTAGTATGCACACAAGCCAATCATGTTTGATGATAAAGCATATACTTTGTAACAATCTTATTCATTTATTAATAAAAAGTATTAATTTATTAAAGGCTTTTAATTATCTACATGATGTTGTTTTATAATATGTGATAAACCCATAGTTTTAAGCAATGCTTTTAGAATAATGATGATGATCATTCTAATGAGATCTAAATTCCTGGAAAGCTTAAACTAAAATAGTTCCCAATTGTTGGATTACTAAATTGGGGATTAGTGAATCCGGATAGATTGATACATACGTTGCTTGCTCATTGGATGAGGATGATTGATCTCATGATCATTTGTGTGGAGACACTAAAACAAGTATGTAGGTGCTTATTAAAGAATAAGTTCACTGAACGTGGCTCGCTAAGGAATACCTAATGGAGTTTTACTTTTGTCAATAGAAATTCTGTGTAGTGATAGTAGTCAAGTGATCATTGGACTTGAGATCATCATAGTATCTTGTGTATGATGAGTTATATTTTGACTTATTCCTTAAGACCCTTAGGGTATATCAAAGGGTATGCTTGGGTATAATAAGTGTATACGTGGAGATAATGTATGATCGATAAAGAATCTATAGCTTCTAGTAAAAGAAGAGAAATGTCTATGTGATTGAGAAAATGACAACACACAGATAGTCCTTGGCAGTAGAATGAAATTAGAAATGAGTTTCTAATTTGCATTATTTGGAGTTGTGCATTTAAGAGTCGAAATACATATAATTAAATAAAATAAGACTTGACAGTAATTTCATGTCTTATATTTAATTGGGACATTGTATGGTGGAAGGATTGAATTGTATGGTAACTATTTACTCAAAGGTTCTTTTGTGATTAATGTTGAAATCTATATTATCTGGAAAGTCGTTAATCGCTAGGGAGGCTTATCCCTATTATAGAATAAATATTATTTATTTAAATAAGATTAGAATTATTCTAATTGATTTATTCACAACCAGTTTAATATAGAGAACCTAAAGGGTCACACCATAAAAGGAAGAATAATTATTTAAGAAGTTAATGGCATAATCGTAATAATAAGTTAAATATATTTAATTTAATCATGGTGATAGAATAAATTAAATAGCTTAATATTTATTATTTAATATTTTGGAAATATTAAATATAAATTAATAAGAGAGTTTGATTATTATTATTATTACTATTATTATTATTTAATTTCTAAAGGAGTTTGAGAATTAATTAATAAAAGTACTCTTATATATTTCTAATAAGATTAGGAGGTTAAATTAATTAAAAGAGTTTAATTAATTATCCTTAATAAGATTAGGAGCTTAATTAATTAAAGGAGTTTAATTAATTAAAATAAAACTAAATCCTTAATTGTTAGGAGGGTTGCATACATCATAAATAAGAGAGTCTTTATTATGGGTGAGTGGGTGTTGATTTTTCACAATGACGTAATTCCAATAATTGAGAGAGACGTTCTTTTTCTATGAGATAGAAAACTAGGGTTTATTAACCACCATTCTTCTTGAATATTTCTTTTTCTTGGTGGATCACCTCTAGAGGCCAAACACTTGGGTGGCTAATGTTGATCAAAGAAAGGAACCAAACCCGGTGGATTCAAGTTTGAGCGTAAAAGATTGGAGGTAAACTGCACGCAAGGAAGTTTTCGAATCTTGAGGGTATGATTCTTGTTCTTCATATTTTCGTTTAATTAATAATTGTGCATAAAGGGTGATCCGGATATATGGTTTGTAAAATTTTAAAACTCTGATTTTCCACGTTTCTGGTTATTTTATGCAATTTGATTACGTTCATGAATATTACAAACCTAACAGTGGTATCAGAGCCAAACCTTTGTGCGAATTATTAATTGTTTTAATTTGATATGTATATTGATATGTATTTAGAACAATTTAATTGGGCATAATTTATTGTATAAAATTATTATCTTATGAAGAAAAAAAAGATTCGCGAAATCAGATATTGAAAAACATTTTTTTTTATTTTTTTAGTTGAGTTCGTGGCCGTTTTTTCTTTTCAAAAACCGATTCCTGTAATGTTTCCTGATTACTTCGGTAATAATATATAATAATAATAATAATAATAATAATAATAATAATATATTTGGTGGCACATCAGGAAGCATTAACGTAATATATATGATTTATATAACCTTAATGTACTCAGGAAACATGGAAGCATCCATGTGGTTACGATTATATATATTATGATATTCAACCTGCATATTATGATATTCAACCTGCAGGATTTCAAGGGATTATATGATATATAATACCATATATCATATAATAGTTACTGGTAACTATTATATATATATATATATATATATATATATATATATATATATACACACACATATACTTCCGCATGGTTACTGCTTTCTCTTGTGTTTTTGCGAAAATAAATATATATATTTTTAATAATTTTATAATTAAAATAAAGAGTTTATTTTAATTTTAAAATTAGATTTTATACTAACTAATTAGAGTTGGAATTGGATTCCATGATAACTAATTGGAGTTGAAATTAGATTCCATATTTCCTTAAATAAAAAGGTTTATTTAGATATGAAATAAGATTTCATATTAATCAAAATAAAGGAGTTTATTTGTGAATAGGAAAGAGAATCCGTATTTTCTTAAATAAAGGAGTTTATTTAGATATGGAATAAGATTTCATATTATTCAAAATAAAGGAGTTTATTTTGAATAGGAAAGAGAATCCGCGCTTCCATAAATAAAGGAGTTTATTTAGATATAAAATAAGATTTCATATTATTCAAAATAAAGGAGTTTATTTGTGAATAAGAAAGAGAATCCGTATTTTCTTAAATAAAGAAGTTTATTTAGATATAGAATAAGATTTCATATTATTCAAAATAAAAGAGTTTATTTTGAATAGGAAAGAGAATTCGTGTTTCCTTTAATAAATGAGTTTTTTTACTTGGAATTGGATTCCATATTTAATTAAAATAAATGAGTTTATTTTGATTAAAGAATTTGATTAAATTAAAATAATTTATTTTATTCAAAATTGGATAAATTAAAATAAAAGAGGTTTATTTTGATTTAAATTTGGATTAAAATAAAAGAGTTTATTTTGATTCAAAATTAGATTTTATGCTAACTAAATTTGCCCATTAAATGATATCAATATATATTGAATGTTTTTTTATTCATGAGATGAATGTTATTTATTGATGCATATGGTGATGTGTATGATAATAAATGAGATTGATTATGGACTATTGACCAATGTGATTGGATTTTATTTTAGTTGGATGCATGAATGTATGTGTTTTATTAAATGGGGTCTGCGTACCTCATCTTCTCTAATTTTTCTTAATGTAAATTCTAACTCTTTCTGTATACTTCTCCTTGACTGCTAATCAAGGTTTCTATTTATTTTAAATAGTTTTGTAATAGGAATACTTAGAATTAATTTTGAAGAATTGGAGATCAAGGAGCAAAGAGCACTTGAAGACCCGTTTGTAATGGAGCCTGAGATTTAAATGCAATAGTTATATTTAAATATTAATTCTTGCACCCCAGGTTTGACCTTTTGGTTCACTTGATGGCTCTAGTGAACCAAACTAGAATAAAGTCCATAATCAATCCGGGTAGAATATAGTATTCTATATGTGTATGCTTATACTATATATGTTATATATTATGCAAACATGCTTCACATGTTAATTAATATGATGCGTATTATATATATATATATATATATACATGTGTATGCGCGCTAAACAAGATGAGACAAATTAATAACATACAAACCCCTCAATTTTTTGTATTAAGTTCTAAGCGTTCAAAGATATTTAAAATATCGAATGTCGCCTTCTAGCATGATAAAAATAATAGAGTATCAATTAATTATTATAAGTTTGTTGTGTCACCACAAGACTTATCTTAATTCTTTGAGATGTTAATTTTATCACATTTGATGCTTATAAAGAAAATTGAACAATATTGTTTTGTTGTGTCACCACAAGGATAATATTTTTCTTTTTTTGAATATATGGAGTGCTAGGTTGGACTTAACTTGGATAATTTTAATTCGGATGTGCCACCACTTAATCAAAAGAATCTAAGAGGCAAAATACAAGGAGTTGCATAGTTGATGTAATTGACAAGAGTTGTCTACCTATTTATTTATATATAGTTTGTTGTGCACACACGAGGCTATATACATTTGAAATGGGATCCTTATTCTCACTAGCATATCTTTAATTAGATATCGTCGAACTATATAAATTGAGGGTAATATAGTTTGAAAAAAATAGTGGGAGATACCAATTTGAAACAAGACCTAATTTATTTTGGTAATTAATAAAAAAATGTATGTTAAAATGTTGTTAATTATAAATTCATTTATAGAATTTTACAATGTATAAATTACTATCACTGCGAAGCATATTAGATGCTAAATTAATTGGACCGAATTAAACAGATTGTTTAAGAAATTTGAGAATAGTTCTCATAGCTGAAAAGCTATCTTATGTCCTTAATGTGCCTATCCCTGCAATGGTTGCAGACAATGCCTTTAACGAATATATTGCTACTTTTAGAAAGTGGCAAGATGATGCAAAGTTGGCTCAATGCATCATGCTCGCATCCATGAGTAAAAAGCTTCAGCGTCAGCATGAAACTATGGATACTTCTACTATACTCTTGCACGTCAAGTAGTTGATGGTGAAGAAAGTAGGACTAATAGATATCAGATATCTAAAGAGCTCTTCCGATCTAGAATGACCAACGACACTATAGTACAGACATATATCCTAAACATGATCAATTTCATTGAACAATTAGGACAATGGGTTTTGTCATGGAAGGAGAGTTAAACCAAGATTCGATCTTGCACTCACTCCCGGACTCCTTTTACAATTGTTGTGATTTTTTCATATAAACAAGCTAGATATCATCTTCGCTGATTTGCTTAACATGTTAAAAAATGTTGAGAGTCATTTCCAACCAAGAAAGACCAAGTCTTACAAGTAGGGGCCAAAGGATCTTCTAAAAGGAAGAAAGATTCTAAGAAGGTAAATAGAAAATGCATAAACAAAGGATAATAAGAACAAAACTGATATGGATAGCAAAGGAGTTTGCCTCCACTGCAATAAGCTAGGATACTGGAAAAGAAACTGCGAGAAGCAACTTGCAGAGCTAACCAGAAGAAGCTTAGTGAAGATTGCGGTTACAAATACAATTTTGTTCATATTTAAAATAAATTTTTCTTTAAGTCAAGGTTCTACTTGGGTATTGGATACCGACTTTGGTTATAATAAATATAGATTTATGAAGGGACCAAGCAGAAGTAGAAAGCTAAACAAATATAAGTAATCCTATGTGTGAAAATGAAGCAAAGGTTGCTACATTAGCCATAGAAACTTATAGTTTAGCACTGCCTAAGGAAAAATCTATTAAGTCAATAAGTTGTTATTGTATTCCAGTTCTCCTTGGAAGCATTATTTCCATTTTATTGTTGGACAATGAAATCTTTGGTATTATATTTAGGAACAATCGTTGTTATATTTATAATAAAAATGTTTTGTATAGAACTGGAATATTACTTAATAGATTTTGTATACTTGACTTACGTGAAAATAATTTTGCATATTGAACAAATTAGTATAAGAAAAAGGAGATGATCATTCAAAAAGTTGAATGTGTGTATTTACTGAAATACAATTGTGAATTATTTGAAAGGTTCAAAGAATTCAGAAATGAAACAAATTGGCTAAGTATTAGGATTCTTTGATCGAATCAAAGAAGGAATACTTGTGCAATGAGTTTCTAGATCATCTCAAATGGTTTTCTCATAATGGACGCCTCCTGATACATAATAATTGATTGATGTATCTAAAAGGAAAAATTGTACCTTGCTGGACATGATACTGTCCATAATGATTTTACCGACATTCCAGTATCCTTCTGGGGTAATGTCCTAGAAATGGCTACATATCTACGAAAAGGTAACATCAAAATCCAGCCCCAAGACTCCATAAAAGTTATGGATAGGGAGAATTTCTAATCTTAAGTATGTTAAGATAAAGGGTGTCTAACTTATGTGAAAAGGTTTCAAAGGATAAGCTTGGAACAAGATTTGACAAGTACAAATTTGTGGACATCCTAAAGTAAGTTTAGGGTATATGTTCTATAATCCTACTTAGCAAAATGTGTTTGTTGTGAAACATGCTACCTTCTAAGATAAAGGTGTTTATCATTAAAGGAGCTAGTGGGAGGATAATAGATCTTAAAGAGTTCAAGAACCAAAAATCACTATAAGTTAAATAAGAGGAACCTGTAGATAGACTGTTATTGTACCTGGCCAGATAATCGTAAATCGAAGAGCGATCAAGATACCTAGGAGGTATGGATTCATCATAGATGATGATGATGAGGTACACATCATAGAAGATGGTGATCCAGTTACATACGATGAGGTAAGAGTTGTAGACACTCAGAGAAATGGATTGAATCAAGCTTCTCAAATGTGGAACATTCATTTTGATGAGACAATCAAAAGAGTTTGATTTTATCAAAAATAAGAATGAACCTAGTGTGTACAAAAAGGTCAGTGGGAGCGTCATGATATTTCTAGTATTATATGTTGATATACAACGGATAAGGAATAACATACCAATGCTACAATCAGTAAAGATAAAGTTGTCTAAACATTCCTCCATGAATGATTTGGGAAGAGTATCATAATTGGGGATACAAATCTATATAGATAGATTCAAGAGGATGCTCGACTTAACCCAAGAAACATATATTTATTTGATGCTAAAGTCGTTTAGCATGGCAAACTCCAAGAGATGTCTCATGTTGATGAGTCATGGAGTGTATCTCTCTTAATAGTCCCCAAAGACTCATAAAAGAGAGATCGCATGAGTAACAATCATGTATATAATGAAATATACACGACCTGATGTTGATTAGTCATATTCTGGAGAAGTTCACTATGAGTCAGTAAAAAACATCTTAAAGTACCTAACCGGCACTAAGGATGTGATCATATTCATGGTGGGTCTAAATTAAAACTAGAAGGCTTAGCATGCTCAAGTTTTTTAGACAGACCAAGTCGACAGAAAATCCACTTTAAGGTAAAGTGTTACCTTGAACAGTGGTGCAGTGAATTGGAAAGGTTCCAAATAGCAAAGAGTTGCTGGTTTAGTGATAAAGACAAAGAATATAGCTGTAAATGAAGCTACAAGTTGATTGTTTGGATGATAAGATTATTATAGAACTAGGAATAGTTCTTAAGTCTCATCTTGGATCTAAACATGTGTTGTGGCACTTTCACTTGATTATAGAAATCATTGAAAGATGAGAAATCACTATAGAGATAGTGGACTCTCAAGAACAATATTACATATCCATTAACTAAAGCTTATCCAACTGTAGGATAATCGTCACTTAGAGAAGAAGGGTATGAGATACCATGACTGTGATGCCCCCAAATTTAAGTACTTGAAACCCGAACTCGGTGCTTCACGATACCATTTCTATGAGCGAAATAATACTAATAATAATAACAATAATATGAATTTCAAACTTAACTTACATTTATCAAGGTCTAATCCCAAGTACGCAACCTTTACTATAATTCTTAACATGATATATAATACATATCATTATCTTAATACAACTTAACTATTACAAAAGATACCATAAACATATTCTTTTTGCTTTCCTTTTCACTTGTTCTTGTCCGATCCTTCTGATTGTTCACA
The DNA here is from genome assembly GCA_020205615.1 of Panax quinquefolius. Taxonomy (NCBI): domain Eukaryota; kingdom Viridiplantae; phylum Streptophyta; class Magnoliopsida; order Apiales; family Araliaceae; genus Panax; species Panax quinquefolius. The sequence goes on from CM035156.1 coordinate 164,539,118, forward strand.
CTTATCTGAAAATATTTAAATTAAGCAAGGATGAGCATTTGAGTGCCTAGGAAGTATTATATGTATATTAGCTGAAAGAATTTAAAAGTTTTCTTTATAATACCCTTCTACAATAAGTCAATAGTTGTGAAGTAATCTGAACCGATAATAATAACATAACAACCCTCTTTCAAATTTTTGAAACTACGTATTGGCTATATATAAGGTTAAGGTGACATACTATGAACATTGTTTTCATTTTCGAAAAGGTTTAGCAGAAATTCATCCATAAACCAGTCATCATAGCTTACTGAGTACGGAGGGTGATCGACTGTTGTACTTCTGTATTGATCAATACTACATTGCTAGAACGATATTATCGTTCATCCTTTATCCACCTTAGCGCATAAAAATTTTCCCATGTTCGGGATGTTCATACTTGTCGGGGTTCCATAACAAAGGTCTTATCTTGTTTAATAATAATCTAATCAATAATATATAATTATATATATATATATATATATATATATATATATATATATATATCAAAGGTGTATCAACATGTGATTAAATACAATGATTATCCAAGTGGGGACACTTGTATAACCATTTATAGAAATTAACGAACAGAATATATATCTAAATTATCATATACTAACATGTTGATAATCAATGGGCATATATAATATAAGGTTAATAATCCGTACAGTAATAATATAATTCTGAAACAATCTTACACTTGTCCATTGCATAAAGAAAATGCAAAGGTAGGATACTTGCCTGATGCGCTGCTTACAATTCGTAACTTAGTTTTATCTTTTCTATCACAACCTATCATTAATCAAATCATTCGTTCGATTAGAACAATATACCATAACACAGTATTGCATATTGCAGTCAACACATTCCTAATCACATTGTCACATAACTTTAGCAACCATTGAATCACAAATAAACAGTTAACAAGTCAACCTATTAAAGTTCTGATCAATTTCTGAAACATGTCGGCGTACCGACATCCTTATCGGGTAATAATCGAGTCTAAGACTCTATTCTGTTTCTCAATATCCGATTAGATAACTTAAACACCAGTCGCACTATCTTTCATGGCCTTATAATAATTTTAAAATAATTATTATCATTTATCATAATTTTTGAAATATCAGAATCATTATTAAATGATTTATATATTAAACAATTCTATTATCATTAATATTCAATTAATATCAAACTATTAATGAAACCATTGCCAAAATATTAAAGTTATTTATAATAACTCAAAATATTTTTAAAACATTTATGTTATCCTTAAATGATTTTTAAAACAATTAAAATCATTTTTAAATACTTACCATTAATAATAAAATATTAATGCATTATCTATCAAAATATTAAAAGTCATTAATTATAACTTAAAATATTTTTAAATCCTTAATATCCTTTTTTAAATGATTTTTAAATAAATAAAATCATTTTTAAACTATTTATTTAATATAATTATTAAATAAACTTAATATCATTAATGTTAAATAAATATCATTAATATGAAATTATCCTTTAAATATTAAAAGTTATACTTTATAACTTAGAATATCTTTAAACACTTTATTTTCATTTAAAATAATTTTTAAAATAATAAAATTATTTTTAAACTAAATTATTTTATATAATTATTAAATAAATTTAATATCATTAATAATAATTAATTAATGAAATTCACCACAAAATATTAAAAGTCATAGAAAATAACTTAAAATATTTTCTTATACCATAATATAATTTTAAATGATTTTTCATGTATTAAAATCATTTTTAAATAATTTATTTAATAATATAATTAAATAAATTAAATAATTTTAATATTCCAAAATATTAAATATTTATGAAATATATTTAAAATAATTAAAATATAATTTTTGGACTTTAAAATAATTTTAATAATTTTTTTTATTTTCGTAATTAAAACTAATTAATACTAATTATTTAATAAAAATAATTAATTTTATTCAAAGCGTCGTTAAAGACCACCTATATACAATGAGCAAGTCGCTATATGTGTTCTTCATGTTTTTCATGCAAACCCAGAGCTCCATGTCAGAGACCAAGAGAGCAACTTTGACCAAGATTAAATCTCAGTGTATTGCGTTTCTGGGAAATACAAAGGTCAGATCTTGTAGATATAGTGTAATACTACAAGTTCTAACAAACAACACGATCAAACAACATAACACCAATGAGATCTAATCAGGCAAAGTTAATGTCAGAGCCGATCTGGGTTTTCTGGGTAACCCAGAAACCCTGACAGTATCATGGTGTCACTTTGAGGCCCGATTATCATAAGGTTCTGAGCTTACATAATGCAATATAAAAGTTCTATCCTGTAGAAGAGATGTTAGGGTACAAACATCAAGTACTATAACATATTAACAACATCACAACTAAGAGATTTTGGTAGGTTAAAAAATGGGTCAGAATCTATTCTTGAACATTTCTGGGTTTTCCAGAAATGTTCTTGAGTAGTTTCGTCTACCCATGTTTGACTAACACTCAAATCGTTTCAGTTAAGAATCTAAGGGATATAAAGACTTTATTACATAGTATTCATGTCAGTCTAAAAGTATAGAACATCAACATGATCAAAACACTTAACAACAGTAAGATCAAGCGCCTGCAAAATTATTGTCAGGCGTTCTAGGCGATTCTGGGCTGCCCAGAAACAGCCAGTCAATGCCGGTCAACCCACTTTGACTCTTAATAACTTTAATTCTATAAGAGATATGACCATGATTTAAGTTCCATTACACAGATCTCATAGCAGACTACCATTTAAAACATTAAAATAACCAAAAACGTAAACATAAAAGGATTTATAGCCTTTGACATTCCTTGTCAGAACACAAAATAAAATTTTTCCAAATTTTGAAAAATGCAAGATCTGAGCCTATAGATGTTATGGATCCAACATCTACCATCCCAGATCATCATTAGACACTACTAACAACACACTTAACACAAAAAATTTAACATCTAACACATAATTTATGGACAGATTTTTGGGTAGGTTTTATACCTTGCTATGAAAATTTTTGATGCAATGATTCTGAGTTTGATGTGGTTGTTCGTGGGGCTGATCTTGGGACTAGTTTGTCTTATAATTTCGTGGGTTAGATAGTGGAGAGAAAATGGTTGAGTGCTTGCACAAAAATGGCTAACAAAGGTTCATTTTTCTCTCTCAAATCTATATATAGAGGTGTTAGATGCATGAATTGCTGATCAAGGAGGCTTATGGTTGTCAAATATCATCACATGGGGTAGTTGGGTTTGGTCACCAACTTCCCCTAAATGTCAAAACCTATTCTAGCATCTTTAATGCTTAAAAGGGTATTTTGGTCAATTGATAAATAATTTTAATGGCAATCTTGTAATCTTGCCCAAACCCTTAGGGTTTGACCCTTAGGGTTTAACCCTAAGGTTTAGCACATTGCACAAATGAGATTTAGTAACTAGGGTTTGTAAAAATAAAATAAAATTTTAGTTTCTAAAATTTAAAAATTAGGGTTTCATTAAATAGATTAGATTTCTAATTACGTTATACAGGAACATTAGGGTTTAATATCATCAATCTTAATTATTAGGGTTTAGGGTTTTAATAATTTGGCAATTAGGGTTTAGGATTATGATAATTAGGGTTATACCAAAAAATATAATTAGGGTTTCTAATAATCAAATTAGGGTTCTAGGTTTTAGGGTTTTAAATTACTAATTAGGTTTACCTTAATTAGTTCAATTAAAATCTATCATACATATTCTCTTAATTTCAAGTCTTATTTGAATGTAATTAGGGTTTAATCGATAAATCGGTGCGGTCATTATACACCATAATTGAGACATCATCATAATACTATATATACATATTTATAACACCTTTGAAAAATTAAAATATATTTAATATTATAATATTATTCTAATACCTTGATCAAAACCCGTAATTAGGGTTTGGATTCCATATCCGATTTTTCCGTCATAATTAACCTTATAAATTAAGTTAAAATAATTAACTTAATAATCTGAACCAAATTCATATAATGAAATAATCATTATAATTATTCTAAAATTATTTCATATATTATTTAAATAATATATAATTATATTTTCATAGAAAATAATTAATAAAAACATTTCTAATATAAAATTAATTATTATAAGAATATAATTTATAATGATCAATAATTCTAAAATTAAATTATTTGTAAATATTCATGTAATAAATATATTTTTATTTATCACATAATAACATACACATACATACACATTATCTTGACACATATTCCCCATATTTATTTTAATAACTAAAAAATAAAATTTATACGCAAAATTTATGATTTATTTATAATAGAAAATATCGGGTTGTCACATTCACCCTCCCTTATAAAGATTCCGTCCACGGAATCACCGCTTTAAAAACTATACATACCAAGGTACATAGCATACACAATCTTCACAAGTAGATCTTGATCATAAATGATCGAGCTGATCTTTAACTAATCATATAAAGCTTGTCTATCTTCTTAAACAGAAATTTTATTTCTAAAAGAACTCAAATTCCTCCTTCAAAATTTCCTTATAAAATAATATACTATATATATATATATAAGAAAATCATATATAAGAAAATAAATTTGATTAGAATAATACCTGGAGTTGCATCCCCGGCTGCTACAGTTTCTTGAACGGATATGTTGAAGACGCTTGCGGTTGATTCTGTTGGTTCGTTCGTTGATGTTGGTCCCGTTGTCGCCAATGTCCCGCTGCCTTTCCCCGTATTCACATTCCTTACCTCCCTTATCTTTCTTGGACAATCTTTCACTTTATGCTCCATTGATCCACGCTTGAAACACCTACTATACATTCTTAGATTGAGACAATCGAGAGAGATATGTCCCTTCTGCCCATACTTATAACAAACAAACTTTTCTTCCAAACATTTCCCAGAGTGGTCCTTTCCAAAAGTCTTGCACATTACACCACCTGCTTCTTCTTCACACCTTCTTGCTTCACCTGCACACTCCCAAAGTTGTTCGCCTTCCTCTTTTCACTCCTATTCCCTTTGTTTTTTTCCACCTTTCCAGCTTCCACTATAATTCCTACCTTCCCAGCTCCCTCAACCTTACCTTTGTTCCTTCTTACCTTGTTGTTGAGGCTCATGGCCTCACTCCCCTCCTCAGCAATAATCACTTTCTCCATGAGTGATGCAATATAGGGATCTGCAACACTGCCACCTTGTTGTAGAGCCAGGGTTTTAATCCCAGCTCAAACCTTCGATCTTTTCTAGCCTCCGTATCAACTTGATGCGGAGCAAACCTAGCCAACTCATTAAATTTTTGCGGCATATTTCGCCACTGATATATCCCCTTGCTTCAACTCCAGAAATTTCACCTCCATTCTAGCCTGAATACTAGCAGAAAAATAATTTTTGAAAAATAAAGTCTTAAACCTATCCTATGTTACCACACCTGCTCCTGCCCTTGTCTAATTTGCTTCCCACCAAAAATTTGTCTCACCTTTCATCATGTAGGTGGCAAAAGCGGTCTTTTTCCCCTCAGCTACCCTAGCTATCACGAACAACTTTTCAATTTCCTTAACCCAAATTTAGGCTTCTATAAGGTCAGTTGTACCTTTGAATTTAAGCGGTCCTCTGACCTTAAAGTTTTGAAATTAGCAGTGATTACCCATTTGGTTCCTGCTGGCTTGTATCCGATTCGCATAGCTTGATCGTCCGTATTCATAAGATTCTGTATCGGGTCTGGTTGTCCTCCAGCTTTGTTGACAGATTCTTCTGCCCTTTGGTTTCGCTTTCATCTTGACAGTATTATCATAAATTATTCCTTACATTCTAAGCCTTATCGCATACGTTTATCATATCACGAGAATTTTTCTACACAAATAATCACGTATTCAAAATATTAGATTCTGAAAACTGCATTAACCAATGCTCAGATAAATAATTAATATCTTTAAACCAACTTATTTTATTAATCCAACATAGACTCATATTCATAGCACTTGACATACCATAACATATTGTGCTTTAAACATTCGCCATCCCTTTGTGACTCAAAAGTCGGGATTATTACAATACACACATACATTACCAAACATATATAATCAAATACTAATTCTACCTATTTCCTACACCTTTTTCCTGATTCTGGACAACCTTTCGCTTGATGACCTTCCAACCCACAAAAAAACATCCACCTTTCTTATAGTCGGGACAACGAGGAGAGGTATGTCCCTCACGGCCACAAATATAACATATCTTTTTCCCTTGGTTATTATCAGATTTTCCAAAGTCGTGGTCTTTTATCTTTCTTTTCCCCTTCTCGCTTGGAGTTGCACATGATATGTTTCTTGCGACTCCCATTTGATTAATTTGGATTTTAAGCTTATCTTGTTCTTCCATTATTTCTAGTAAGGCTTTTCGCAACTGACTATTCAACAAATTTTCTATTTCCCACAGCTTTTCCAGAGAAGAAACCTTGTTCCTCAGATTCTGCACCACCATTGATGCTTGTTCAACTTCAGCTTTAGTGTCCGAATCACTATCTGTCAGCTCCACCATTTCCGGATCTGGTACTACATTTTCCACGATAACCACCTCATCCGAGTTGGTTTCATTGTGAGCTTCTATTTCAGCTATTAGCTTTGATATTGGCTCGGGTGTATGGATCTGATCCTTCTTCATGTTATAAGCATATAGCAGACCTTTTCCACCAGACATCTACACACATAAATTTTCCTGATAAGCATATAGTATATACAAACAGCAAATAAGAGTTTTATATAAGTTATCTTTTATTTTGTTTGACTATGAATTTATCCAATTCATCTCATTTTAAACTCTATATGAGTTATTTGTATTTTCAACATTTCCCTCTGTTCTAAGGTTATAGCCTAAGGTCTATCCCACCTAAGGTTTCTAACCCTAAAGCTTTGATACCATTCTATGACGCCCCCAAATTTAGGTACTTGAAACCCGAACTCGGTGCTTCACGATACCATTTCTATGAACGGAATAATACTAATAATAATAACAATAATATGAATTTCAAACTTAACTTACATTTATAAGAGTCTAATCCCAAGTACGCAACCTTTACTATAATTCTTAACATGATATATAATACATATCATTATCTTAATACAACTTAACTATTACAAAAGATGCCATAAACATATTCTGTTTGCTTTTCTTTTCACTTGTTCTTGTCCGATCCTTTTGATTGTTCACACTTATCTGAAAACATTTAAATTAAGCAAGGATGAGTATTTGAGTGCACAGCAAGTATTATATGTATATTAGCTGAAAGAATTTAAATGTTTTCTTTATAATACCCTTCTGCAATAAGTCAATAGTTGTGAAGTAATCTGAACCGATAATAATAACATAACAACCCTCTTTCAAATTTTTGAAACTACGTATTGGCTATATATAAGGTTAAGGTGACATACTATGAACATTGTTTTCATTTTCGAAAAGGTTTAGCAGAACTTCATCCGCAAACCGTCATAGCTTATGGGCACGGAGGGTGATCAGCCCGTTGTACCCTGTATTGATCAATACTACATTGCTAGAACGATATTATCATTCATCCTTTGTCCGCCTTAGCGCATAAAAATTTTCCCATGTTCGGGATGTTCATACTTGTCAGGGTTCCATAACAAAGGTCTTATCTTGTTCAATAATAATCTATAATTCATCATATATATATATATATATATATATATATATATATATCAAAGGTGTATCAACATGTGATTAAATTCAATGATTATCCAAGTGGGGACACTTGTATAACCATTTATAGAAATTAACGAACATAATATATATCTGAATTATCATATACTAACATGTTGATAATCAATGGGCATATATAATATAAGGTTAATAATCCGTACAGTAATAATATAATTCTGAAACATTCTTACACTTGTCCATTGCGTAAAGAAAATGCAAAGGTAGGATACTTGCCTGATGCGCTGCTTACAATTCGCAACTTAGTTTTATCATTTCTATCACAACCTATCATTAATCAAATCATTCGTTCGATTAGAACAATATACCATAACACATAGTACTTCATATTGCAGTCAACACATTCCTAATCGCATTGTCACATAACTTTAGCAACCATTGAATCACAAATAAACCTGTTAACAAGTCAACCTATCAAAGTTCAGATCAATTTCTGAAATATGTCGGCGTACCGACATCCTTATCGGGTAATAATCGAGTCTAAAACTCTATTCTGCATCTCAATATCCGATTAGATAACTTAAACACCAGTCGCACTATCTTTCATGGCCTTATAATAATTTTAAAATAATTATTATCATTTATCATAATTTTTAAAATATCAGAATCATTATTAAATGGTTTAAATATCAACACAATTCTATTATTATTAATATTCAATTAATATCAAACTATTAATGAAACCATTGCCAAAATATTAAAGTTATTTATAATAACTCAAAATATTTTTAAAACATTTATATTATCCTTAAATGATTTTTAAAACAATTAAAATCATTTTAAATACTTACCATTAATAATAAAATATTAATTCATTATCTATCAAAATATTAAAAGTCATTAATTATAACTTAAAATATTTTAAATCCTTAATATCCTTTTTAAATTATTTTTAAATAAATAAAACTATTTTTTAACTATTTATTTAATATAATTATTAAATAAACTTAATATAATTAAAATTAAATAAATATAAATTAATATGAAATTATCCTTTAATATTAAAAGTTATACTTTATAACTTAGAATATCTTTAAACACTTTATTTTCATTTAAAATAATTTTTAAAATAATAAAATCATTTTTAAACTAAATTATTTAATATAATTATTAAATAAATTTAATATCATTAATAATAATTAATTAATGAAATTCACCATAAAATATTAAAAGTCATAGAAAATAACTTAAAATATTTTCTTATACCATAATATAATTTTAAATGATTTTTTATGTATTAAAATCATTTTAAATAATTTATTTAATAATATAATTAAATAATTAAATAATTTTAATATTCCAAAAATATTAAATATTTATAAAATATATTTAAAATAATTAAAATATAATTTTTGGAGTTTAAAATAATTTTTAATAATTTATTTTGTATTTTTCAGAATTAAAAACTAATTAATACTAATTATTTAATAAAAATAATTAATTTTATTCAAAACTGTCGTTAAAGACCACCTATAGCGGTAGAACCGTCGCTATATGTGTTCTTCATGCAAACCCAGAGCTCCATGTCAGAGACCAAGAGAGCAACTTTGACCAAGATTAAATCTTAGTGTATTGCGTTTCTGGGAAATACAAAGGTCAGATCTTGTAGACATAGTGTAATACTACAAGTTCTAACAAACAACACGATCAAACAACATAACACCAACGAGATCTAATCAGGCAAAGTTAATGTCAGAGCCGATCTGGGTTTTCTGGGTAACCTAGAAACCCCGAGAGTATCATGGTGTCACTTTGAGGTCCGATTATCATAAGGTTCTGAGCTTACTTAATGCAATATAAAAGTTCTATCCTGTAGAAGAGATGTTAGGGTACAAACATCAAGTACTATATCATATTAACAACATCACAACTAAGAGATTTTGGTAAATTGAAAAGAGCGGGGTCAGGAATCTGATTCTTGAACATTTCGGTTTTCGAGAAATGTTCTTGAAAGCGATTTAAATACCCATGTTTGATTAACACTCAAATCGCTTTGATTAAGAATCTAAGGGATATAAAAACTTTATTACATAGTATTCATGTCAGTCTAAAAGTATAGAACATCAACATGATCAAAACACTTAACAACAGTAAGATCAAGCGCTTGCAAAATCATTGTCAGGCGTTCTAGCGATTCTCGGGTGCTTTCGAGAAGCAAATCGGTCAATCTTAAAATCAACCCACTTTGACTCTTAATAACTTTAATTCTATAAGAGATATGACCATGATTTAAGTTCCATTACACAGATCTCATAGAAGACTACCATTTAAAACATTAAAACAACCAAAAACGTAAATAGAAAAGGATTTATAGCCTCTGACATTCCTTGTCAAAACACAAAATAATTTTTTTCCATATTTTGAAAAATGCAAGATCTGAGCCTATAGATGTTATGGATCCAACATATACCAACCCAGATCATCATTAGACACTACTAACAACACATTTAACACAAAAATTTTAACATCTATCACATAATTTATGGACAGATTTTTGGGTAGGTTTTATACCTTGCTAAGAAAATTTTTGATGCAATGATTCTGAGTTTGATGTGGTTGTTCGTGGGGCTTATCTTGGGACTGGTTTGTCTTATAATTTCGTGGGTCAGATAGTGGAGAGAAAATGGTTGAGTGCTTGCACAAAAATGGCTAACAAAGGTTCATTTTTCTCTCTCAAATCTATATATAGAGGTGATAGATGCATGAATTGCTGATCAAGGAGGCTTATGGCTGTCAAATATCATCACATGGGGTTGTTGGGTTTGGTCACCAACTTCCCCTAAATGTCAAAACCTATTCGAGCCTCTTTAATGCTTAAAAGAGTATTTTGGTCAATTGATAAATAATTTCAATGGCAATCTTGTAATCTTGCCCAAACCCTTAGGATTTAGCCCTAAGTTTTAGCACATTGTACAAATGAGATTTAGCAACTAGGGTTTGTAAAAATAAAATAAAATTTTAGTTTCTAAAATTTAAAAATTAGGGTTTCATTAAATAGATTAGATTTCTAATTATGTTATACAGGAACATTAGGGTTTAATATCATCAATCTTAATTAACCTTGCCAATTTGGCAATTAGGGTTTAGGATTATGATAATTAGGGTTATAAAAATATAATTAGGGTTTCTAATTATCAAATTAGGGTTCTAGGTTTTTAGGGTTTTAAATTACTAATTAGGTTTACCTTAATTAGCAATTAAAATCTATCATACATATTCTTAATCACAAGTAACGGACTTTTACAACATAATTGATTAGGGTTGTCAGCATCAAGTCATTATACACCATACATAATCCTACATATTTATAACACTGAAAAATCAAAATATATTTAATATTATAATATTATTCTCATGCCTTGATCAAAACCCAGAATTAGGGTTTGGATTCCATATCTGATTTTTCTATCATAATTAATCTTATAAATTAAGTTAAAAATAATTAACTTAACAATTTGAACCAAATTCATATAATGAAATAATCATTATAATTATTCTAAAATTATTTCATATATTATTTAAATAATATATAATTATATTTTCATAGAAAATAATTAATAAACATTTCTAATATAAAATTAATTATTATAAGAATATAATTTATAATGATCAATAATTCTAAAATTAAATTATTTATAAATATTCATGTAATAAATATATTTTTATTTATCACATAATAACATACACATACATACACATTATCTTGACACATATTCCCCATATTTATTTTAATAACTAAAAAATAAAATTTATACGCAAAATTTATGATTTATTTATAAAAGAAAATATCGGGTTGTCACAATGACGATTGGCTTTAGTGCAAGTGGGAGATTGAAAGTAGTATGCACACAAGCCAATCATGTTTGATGATAAAGAATATACTTTGTAACAATCTTATTCATTTATTAATAAAAAATATTAATTTATTAAAGGCTTTTAATTATCTACATGATAGTATTTTATAATATGTGATAAACCCATAGTTTTAAGCAATGCTTTTAGAATAATGATGATGATCATTCTAATGAGATCTAAATTTTTAGAAAGCTTAAAACTAAAATAGTTCCCAATCGTTGGATTATTAAATTGGGGATTAGTGAATCTGGATAGATTGGTATACATACGTTTTAGCATTAGCTGGATGAGGATGATTGATCTCATGATCATTTATTGTGGAGACACTAAAGCAAGTATGTAGGTGCTTATTAGAGAATAAGTTCACTAAGCGTGGCTCGCTAAGGAATACCTAATAGAGTTTTACTTGTCATCGATAGGAATTCTGTAGTGATAGTAGACAAGTGATCCTTGGACTTGAGATCATCATAGTATCTTGTGTATGATGAGTTATACTTTGACTTATTCCGTAAGACCCTTAGGGTATATCAAAGGTATGCTTGTGTATAATAAGTTGTACATGGAAATAATGTATGATCGATAAAGAATCTACCGCTTCTAGTAAAAGAAGAGAAATGTCTATGTGATTCGATAAATGACAACCAAAGTAGTTCTTGGCCATAAGCGAGAATAAAATTAGAAATGAGTTTCTAATTTGCATTATTTGGAGTTGTGCATTTAAGAGTCGAAATACATATAATTAAATAAAATAAGACTTGACAGTAATTCCATGTCTTATATTTAATTGGGACATTGTATGGTGGAAGGATTAAATTGTACGGAAACTATTTACTCAAATGTTCTTTTATGATTAATGTTGAAATCTATATTATCTGTAAAGTCATTAATCGCTAGGGAGGCTTATCCCTATAGTAGAATAAATATTATTTATTTTAATAAATTAATATTTTAATTTATTTATTTAAATAAGATTAGAATTGTTCTAATTGATTTATTCACAATGTAGGTTTAATATGGAGAACCTAAAGGGTCACACCATAAAAGGAAGAATAATTATTTAAGAAGTTAATGACATAATCATAATAATAAGTGAAATATATTTAATTTAATTTTGGTGATAGAATAAATTAAATAACTTAATATTTATAATTTAATATTTTGGAAATATTTAATATAAATTAATAAGAGAGTCTTATTATTATTATTACTACTATTATTATTTAATTCCTAAAGGAGTTTGGGAATTAATTAATAAATGTACTATCATATATTCCTAATAAGATTAGGAGGTTAAATTAATTAAAAGAGTTTAATTAATTATCCCTAATAAAATTAGGGAGATTAATTAATTAAAGAAATTTAATTAATTAAAATAAAACCAAATCCTTAATTGTTAAGGAGGGTTGCCCACATCTATAAATAAGAGGAGTCTTATTATGGGTGAGTGGTTGTTGACGTTTTCACAACATATGTAATTCTAATAGTTGGGAGAGTACGTTCTTTTTCCCTAGAGATAGAAAACTAGGGTTTAACCAACCACTATTCTTCTTGAATATTTTTTCTTCCTTGGTGGATCACCTCTAGAGGCCAAACACTTGGGTGGCTAACGTTGATCAAAGGAAGGAACCAAACCTGGTGGATTCAAGTTAAACACGAAAAAGATTGGCGGTGAACTTGTACTTGAGGAAGCTCGAATCTTCAAGGGTATGGTTCTTGTTCTTCATATTTTCGTTTAATTAATAATTGTGCATAAAGGGTGATCCGGGTATATGGTTTGTAAAATTTTAAAACTTTGATTTTACACGTTTCAACTTATTTATGCAATTTGATTGCGTTCATGAATATTACAAACCTAACAATACCCCCATCACAACAAAATATTTTAACGGGGAGAATTTGATGGGATGATTGTTGCCATGGTACGGTGGATGTCGTATTCAAGGTTCAATCATTTAGTGGTCCAAGAGTACCAGAAAAGATTTTATAGTGGGGCCTCGCGTATTCGCCTTATTTAGCTCGATGTGGTAGAATTCCAAATGACTGATCGTGTCTTGAGATAATTAAGGGAAGTGCAAGATATTACCGAGGAACCGATAAATATAGGTGAACTTCGTTGGGAGCAGGATGGGATTCGCGCATAAAACTAGATCAAGTTACGAAGTCATTACATTGCCACGTGGTATGCATGGCAAAGTATTGTTGCTAATTTTTTGGTGGCCACAAGACAGAAAATTAGTCTGGCTGCATATTTCATGTAGTATAGGCGGATGAATCATCTGAGAATTAGCCGTCCACAAATTTAACTAGACGATTCATATACACCACATGGCTTATTTCATCAATATGAAGTTGCAAACCTTGTAAGTTACAGTAGAATATTTTGTCAAATTAATTTACAACATATTATAATCTTGTTACTAATGAAGTGTATATATGTTTTGTACAGATCGAGGCAGCTCGAGATTTTGTTCGGAACATTCTTTCAAACCTGCCTGTGCACAACCCTCGCCATGTGTACGAGGAGTGGTATGCAAGGTCAGTATTATTAATTCAATGAGTAGTACCGGGGAGTTTTTGAAGAAATGTACACTAGCATCCCCAACGTTCCCAAGAGCAGTTCACACAAGAAACACCATTCTCTAGTTTTGATCCATTTAGTCAAAGCAGTCAAGGATCCACTTATAGGCCCGAGATGCCATTTGTTACTCAGAATCCATCCCCAGTATATGTATCACCTCCTCCCCCTTTTATGCGTCATTAGGGTCTGACTGCAGATGATGAGACTAAGGGACAATTGCAGCCTATGCAGTTGACCCCAATATTTAAAGAAACCCAAGTTAATTTATCATATACACAATATATTCTTAGTGGGGAGGAGGACGTGTCTGGAATTTTAGCTTCATGTCTAAAGGTGGATCGGTCTCAGTACTTTAAGAAGGATACTTTCAAGCTGTTAAAGGTAGAAAAGGTGGAGTGGCTAAACCAGAATTAGTTTTCTGATGTGGTGAACGAAGATTAATTTCCACATGTAGGTCCTGATGACGAGTAAAGATTGGTGCATAAGGATCTAATATCGCTTAAGCCTAGGAAAGAAGTATGGGATTAGACGATCGACGCGTATCTCAATTTGTTGAAGTTACACGAAGATCGTTTACGACAAGAACAGTACGAGTGGGCCAACTTTTATTTCATGCCCTGCTATTTTTTCTAATTACTAGCACAATAGTACAAACCACACATCAAACTTTCAGCAGCTCATAATAAGAAATATGATGTTTCCGACGAGGCACCCTATTTTTTTAACCAAGGATCCCAACTGAAAATGTCAAAGTGTTATTTTGCATTCCTTCCAATCAACCACCATAACTCCCAATTTTTTGTGTTAGTTGTAGACATTAAACAATGACAAGTTATGTTGTTAAATTATTTTTACGATGACCTACAAATTGAGAAAATAAGTGTTTGATATCAATTAGAGATTGAATATGTGTCAAGTCCTTAATTTTTCCTATTTGATTATTCAATTACATTGATTTTATAGCGTGATACTAACATTATCTCCCATTTAATGTACAATGTGATTTTATAGTAAACTTTATGCGGATCTTCAACCCTAAGAAGAATTTTTAGAAGAAAAATATGTCTTGGGCATTCAAGGCATACCGAACTAAATAAAAGAATCTTTTGGATAGTGGAGTCTACGTAATTAAGTAATTTGACTACATTTTCCAAGGAATGTCTTTAGGGGAGGTTAACTGGTTCAAAGAAGATGCCTCCTTGTTTAGGTATAAAATTTCCAATGAATTGCGTAAGCATCGAGCTAGGTATATGAAATCTATGAGTAGTAGAGTCTCACATGTATCTTAATTTCTACATTGTTAACATGTAATAATATTGGATTTAAAGTGGTTTGGATGGTGCATATGATGTCTGTAAATTAATTTATATATATGTGAATATTTTTTATGGTTTTGTTATTGGCTGTTATCTATGTAGTTTGTGTGACTACCTTAGTCATTATTTGTTGTTGGTTGTGATGTTTGGTTTACATGCAGAGGGGAACAAACTAGCATTCATTCTATATTGTTTAAAAAAAAATTGGCATCCACAGTTTAATATTACGGAGCCTATAAAATGGTCTTAGCGTCCGCAATTTAATACTGCGGACGGGAGTTAGCATCCGCAGTATTAAAATACGGACGGGAGATTTTGACTAGGGAGTTAGCATCCGCAATATTAAACTACGGACGAGAGATTTTGACAAGCAACCATGATCTTAACCGTTGATCTGGATAATGAATGACTTGTAATAATTTGGACTTTCCCCCTGCCGCAACAAGCTGTTGCAGCAGCAAAATAACTTGTGTCGGTAGGGCTAAAGACCATTTAGCCCCTCCTACCCTCATCTCTTTTAAAGCAATTTATCAATGCCGGCATAAGCTGTTGCGACAAGGTGAGGTCGTTACATTTATGTCCCCCTCTTAATTTGAGTACAAGTCACAACAACTTTTTACGACAGCCCCAAAACCAACCCTAGCTGCAACATATTCATTCACAGCAACCATTAGTTAACCAAAATAAGAGAGAGAGAAGAAGGAACACCCTGCCATAACCAATTTCTACTTGATTTCAACAACTAAGTCCCTAGTCCCACCACAATATTTGTAAGATTATTTCTACCGATTTTGTTTTTAAGAATAAATAAATAATGTGATTTATTTTGATAAATTTATTTTAGGCAAATTATTTAATGTGAACTTGTAGAGAAAATTAGTAATTATGTCTATGTATACATATATGCTTGTGATTTTTGGTGAAAATTAGTGAGTTATGTCTTTGACTAAATATATACATGTTATTACGGGGTGAAATATTATTTATATACAAGTTATAAATTTTCACTTTTTAAATGGTTCTGGATAATTATTGGGATATTTTTGTGCGTTATTGTTGTTAATTTATTGTCTTATGTTTTGGAGACGCTATAAGCATGCGATGATTTAGTGGGACTAATAATGAGTATAAAAATAATGTAAATTGTCTTATTTTAAATTATTGTTAAATGGTCGTTTTCCGCTGATTCGAATTTAATTGTTTTACATAATTGTGAAAATAGTACAAAAATGTTTTTAGTTAAAGGCTTGAGCTTCCATATGGCGCATGAATTTGGAAAGCGTGCCACTAAGTGGAAAAACCTTATCCGTGACAGAGTTGAGAGAGGTTTCATGTTGTTGTTTAAGAGCAACAATTTCCTTTTTGTAAGCATCCAAGGTGTCAAAGAAAACACAGCCGTGATCATGTTAACGATCAGTCATAGATGTGAACATAGACTATAACTGCTTTTGAATTTCTCTACTTATGACACCATGTAAGTTTTTGACTGCAGTGATGATATGATGCATATGTTCTTGAAGATCAATATTGTTCTGAGTAAGCTTCTCATTAATGTCAAAGGATAACAGAGCGGTGGTTTAAGAAAGAGTTTAGACGCTCCATGACCTGATTAGGGCTGACCTCCAAAAAAGGTTGATGGCCTTGAGATAAGTTTATCAATGCAAGAGGAAGATCAAAGAATTCATTTTGAGAGGAGGATGAAATATTGTTGGGAATGGATAGATCTGATCGTTTGGGAGAAGAATAAGAACCCAACTTAGATTTTCTAGATATAAAAGTTGGTGACTTAATATCTGGGCAATCAGAAGTCCATGGAGAAGATGTATTAGATTGAAGAGATGAATGATGAGGAGATGCTAAGAGACTAGATATATGTACCGGTAAGGGTGATTTAACTAGTGGGGAATTATTTTAGAGAGGCGATGGATCGATTTTGTGTACAGGAAGTCGACGTTGAGAAAAAATTCTTCTCTAGAATTTCTCTTTTAAATATTTCTTACCCTTTATGTCTTCTATATGGTTCGAATTTGGTTTGAAAGGGTGAAATTGACAAAAGAGTCTGACATAAAATGTCGACAATTTGAAAATATTAATTTTTACAGAGCCGCCAGTTGGTAGGAGTGAAATTGTTGTACCAACTCAACAGAGTTTTGGAAAAGTTTTGAAAAAAGGCCCAATTATTGGACTTTGTTTAACAGGCCTTAAAAACTGAGATTCATAGAGTTCAGGGGCTTGCTTAAGTGGGGGGAAGGTATTAGGCATCCCCCGACTTCCGTGAAAACACGGTTACCGCATCTTTTCAATTCTCTAATTTATTTAAAATGTGTGTGTGTTACAGTTAATTGGGCCTAAGTGCTTTATTTGGAAGTAGTGTTATGCCTCTTTTGCACCTATATACAAAGGGTTTGACTTGTATAAAAATCTAATTTTAAGAAAAATAAACATAAATGATGTTTTGAAAATAGGTTTTCAAACCCTTATGCTCATATAGTAATTGAGGCCTTTGATACTTCCATTTTATTCCGTATTTGGCTTATTTTGATTTTATTCTCGAGATGCGAAGCATCTTCGAAAAAATAATATACATACAAGTGATGGGCTCCTTATGGGCATGAAAGCCATCAAAGTATGTCCGAGCACCACACATATGATTTATAAGCTAGCTGTACAACTGAAAAGGGTCCATCATGGGAACTAGATCTAGATCCATCAGCGGGATCTTAGATCCCGTGGCTCCTAGGCTCACATAATATCATATGAATAGCCTACATAACAAATATATTGAAATTAAACATATATTTAATCTAAACGTTGCAAAACAAAGGATTCATCAGTTAAATCTTGCATGCGCATAGCCAAAGCCTCCAGCTTCCTCTAAATCCAGATCTAGGGTCACACGGTTGCTTAATATTTACAAAACTTAGAAATAAAACTAGATTTAAATAATTCTTAGCCACTCTGACTCAAAGATTCCATTTTTACTACGACACCCCCAAATCTGGGTACTTGTAACCCGTACTTGGTGTAACACGATACCATTCATTCGAACTGCTTAATATATTATAAACTTAAAAAATTATATTAAAGTTGTCTAATCCCCAGGTACGGTGACCTTTAAGTATATTATTACATGATAGATAACATATTATCATAATATATAACTCCAGTTATTATAAATAACACTTTATAACTATTCTTTCAGCTTCCCTTTTCTCTTGTCCTTGCCAGAACCTTCTGGTCGATCACGCTTAGCTGAAAAAATTTAATTTTAAAGAAAGAATGAGCATTTAATTGCTCAATAAGTAATAACAATTAATAAACTTCAGTTGAAAGAAATAAATGTTTTCTTTGAGGTATACTTCTACAACGAATCAATAGTTGTGAAGTAAATTAAAACAATTCTGAATAACATATCAAGTCGTTTAAACTTTTGAAGCTACGTACTGACCATAGATGTTGAGCGGTCTAAAAATAATGGTTCAAGGTATATTGACCGCTCACCAGACAAGTAGGATGAATAATTTTATGAATATTTATGATGTGTATATAATATGCATATGTAAGACCCCAACTTATTAAAAATTAAATTGAATTTCCTCTATTTATTATTTTGAAATAGTAAGGGTTGATTTGATTAATGTGGTTAGTTATGGGTAAAATGCGCAAATATCTTAAATAAGCAAGTGGTTAAAAAATATTCATTGTTGTCGGGGAATATTCGTTTGGTCGTGGAATATTCTTAATGTCGGGGAATATTCGTACGATGACGCAACCTTGTGTGGGCCCCATAAAAGAAAGCGATTGGATAAAGAAAACGACAAGTATAAGTTTTTTTTATAAATAACGACGTAGTTGTTATCGTTAACACTATTGGAATACCCGGTGGTTAAAAACGATGTGAATACGGTGTTGCATAAAGAGTAGCATTACCAGTATTGCACCAATTATTGATTCTTACGTAAGAAGGCACTACTCAATAATTGTTACAGTAATTACTGTTCAATATTTTATTAATTCAATAATTGCTACGTTGATATTTTATATTATTGTTGTTTCAATAATTATCACTGCACATTATTTCCCATTATCAGATCAATAATTCATATTATTTGAATAATATTATTAGATAACATTATTGGCAATGTCTAAGGAAGTTCTGTCTAATGAGAGGTTTGGTCACCTAATTGCATGCCAGTAAGGAGAAATCCTTATCGGAAAGCCCCCTCTTTCCTAGGAACGACCTGGTTTTCATTATTGTGATTCTGTAATATTATTTGTGAATAATTAATTATTAATTTATATGATAAGAAAAATATTTATTTATGTGGATATAAATGGAGGAATTTTTAAAAAAGTGACAATTGTTGAAAATTGATATTTTATCTTTTCTGATAAAATAATTCATTTAAATATATTATTATATTTTAATAATATAATAATGGTGATATTTTTACAATGAATGTGTGATATATGAATAAATGAGGAGGAAGAGTATTTTGTTACAATAAATGTTAAAACATGTTAAACATGTTGGTGGACCACATTTCTTGACTGAAATTTGATTATAGCTTGTAAAATCGCCCGTATGTGGATTTCAGTCAATTTCTGCTTGAAATTTGGAAAAACTTAAACTTTAAAAGCTATAAAGAATTGAATTTCCTATCGAATGGACATAAGATTAAAAATTTTTCTGATAAAAGGGCTATTTATTATGAATTATTGAAGTTCCGGAATAATTGATTTTTGAAGTTTTAATATTTTTTTAAGAAAAACATTATTTTTCATTTTGGTTGGCCCCAAAAGTGTTGTAAACATGCTGAAATCAGATTCTCTTGAGGTGGGCGTGAATTTTTTTTTAAAAAATAATATTTTATTAAAATTTCTGCTTTGGTGTTCTAAGCATTTTTCTATAAATAGGGTGCTTAGGTTAGAATTGAAAATTACATTTAAGCTCAAGTTTTTCTCTCTATATTATCGGCGTATTCTTGTGAGTATTTTGATACTTTGAGTGTTGCTATACAAGTTCCTTCAAAGACTATATCCCCAGTATTCCAAATCAAATCTTTGTCTTTTTGAGGAAAGGGATGTTATTTTTTTTAAATGATATTATTTCTTTCAATATCATTATGCCGGAATATTGGTAAGATTTTTCTTGTGAAATTCTTGTCTTTTAGTGTCGAGGTTACTATTTATGTATACGACACTATTCACATATACGACACTATTCACGAATACGGCACTATTCATAGAAAAATTAAATTATCTCTTCTTTGTCTTAGATGTCTATTTTTGTTACTATCTTTGATTGTATCCATGTTTTGATATTTATTCTTGAATTTTACTCCACATAGTATATTATGGGGTGTTTTTGAACATGTATAAACCGAAGTACGAATCCCTAATATTTATTCTTTTGTCTCACTGGATTCATTTTCTTTTAAATATTTTTCATCATCCTCAGTCCTAAATGATGATATAACTGAATATCTTTGGTCTGTACTGCAAAGATGAATGATTTACTGATAAACATCTTTGGCTCGTACTGCAAAGATGAAAAGGTGTTGAGATGAACATGATCAACTGATGAATATCTTTGGCCTGTAGTGTAAAGATGTTTATTTGATTAAAAATGTATATTGATTGATATTACAGGGATAAAATATTGATGATGGACTTTAAAATCATAGAAGATAGTAGATTTCATTCTCTACTTAACTCTTCTAAATGAATTTTTATTTTCTATGCGAATATTGATCTAAAACTTGTTGTTTATTATATTCTATCAGATTTTTCCATGTTGAGGACTAACGATAATTTGTTCTATATTATCTCAGTCATAATATTCTTTACTGGGCTAGTTGAGCTCACCCTTTTCCTATTTGTTCCATTTTTCTTCTCAGGAGACGAGAATTTAGTGAGTACTAGTCGGGGTATGGAATGATGGTTCTAGAAAGTTGTTTTAGTAGTCCTCACTATTTTTGTAAAATAATGTATCAATAATTATAATGAGGACTTATTTGAGTGTGGATATTGTCTAGAAGATAATATTTTTATTTAAACTCACAGTTTATGTGTTATCGTATTTTTCACGACAATTGTATTAATAAAGTTGTAGTTATTTCTGAACCATGTATTTGGCGACTCAGAATGGGTGATGTATACCTATTTTGGGGGCGTCACAGTTGGTATCAGAGCATAGGGATATGGTCTCTGGCGGAGATCGGGCAATAGAACTAGGAGGGGAGAGACGAGTAAATCCTTCGCTAGTATGTCCTACCTAAGCTTATTTATTGGTTGGTCAGAGTATAGGGTTATTATGTTGCATGTCAATTTCTTTAATTAACCCTTGTTTTGTGTTTTAAAAATATTTAAGAATGGAGTGAATGAACCGTGGAAAATATTAATGATTGAGTGAATGAGCGATTGGAAACACCTTTACTCACAAACCAGGAGAACGTGCAACAGGATGACAATGTTCCTCTTGTAAACAACACCACTGAGCAAATGATGAACGATGAACGTGGGTTAAGCAAATTACCAATATATTTGATGTCTTGGGATGCACAGAGGAATAAAATTCCATTAGGTTACTTTTATGTTAAAGTAGTGAGGCAAATTCTTTGGTTGGAATCGTGAAAGCGTTCTTGACCACCTTTCAAAGACATGTCTTGGGAGACATTTGATGTATTTATTGATTCAATGTAGTACTTTCCTGAAAGTATTCGTCATATGAAGGAGGTGGAGTTTATTAGACTGGAATAGAACAACATTATGGTGTCCTAGTATGAGGTGAAGTTCGCGGAGTTATCCAGGTTTGCACCTCATTTGGTGGAGAATGAGGAACGTATGACGCGGATGTTTCTGTGAGGTTTGAAACGCGACATTCGTCAATACCTTATTTCTCATAAATTTTCTCTATATTCAGAAGTTGTCAACAGGGCTCAATTATTAGAACAAAATAATGAGTATGTTCAACTGAGGGACCACAACCAGGGTCAGATCGGTGGAACCAATCATCGGAGCAATGATAATCAGCGGGGAGGAAAGAATACGGAGAAAAGCGGTAACCACTCTGGTGGTAATCGTGGCCATGATAATAGAAAGAGCGAGTCGTGGGGAGATTTTAAAAAGAGAAGGTACAACAATGACAATGTGAAGACGTCAGCACCAGCATCAACTGTTTCTAAGGGAGGAGAACGACCACCGGTCGTATGCTATAAATGTGGAAAAGAGGGACACATCAGCCCAAACTATCCACAACAGTTCAAGGTATGTTATAATTGTGGAAAGGAAGGACATATCGCTCTAGATCAGACCAGTAGCGAAACCAAGTCCAGCGGGATGGTGACTTAAAAGGTCATCCCGAAAAGTCAAAGTCGGCCGGTTCTTGGAAGAAGCGTTTTTGTCGCGATCGCAAAATGTGAGGAACTCTAATGAGGTGATCACGGGTAAGCTAATCATAAACTCTTGCAAAGTTTATACCTTACTAGATACCGGTTCAACCCATTCTTTTATCTCTCCTGCTTGTGCTCAACATTTAAACTTGATTCCGGAGAAATTAGACTTTGACTTATCTGTGGAGACTCCGTTAGGAGAAACTTTCATTACATTCACTGTTTATAAATCTTGTTTGAACCAAGTTGGCACCATCACATTACCTGTTGATCTAATCTCTTTAAAGATACTTGCATTTGACGTGATTTTAGGGATTGATTGGTTAACTACTCATCATGCCAAAATTGAATCTTTTGGTAAGGTTGTTAGTTTTCATATTTCTAACCAACCTATTATGCGAATTCAAGCAATTAAACCACTAAAATCAATCCCTGTCATATCAAGCCATAAAGCCATTCATTTATTAAAAAATGGATGTCAAGCTTTCTTAGCCCATGTTATAGATTTGAATAAAAACACGTCAGATTTGAATAATATTCCCGTTGTTAGTAAATTTCCTGACGTATTTCTTGAAGAACTTCCCGATCTACCCCTAGAACGTGAAGTTGAATTTGTTATTGACCTTGAACCTGGTACAAAGCCCATTTCTAAAACCCCATATCGAATGGCTCCTATTGAACTTCAGGAGTTAAAGGTCCAACTACAGGTGTTATTGGGCATCGGTTTCATTCGTCCTAGTACATCTCCTTGGGGTGCTCCTGTTTTATTTGTAAAGAAGAAAGACGGGAGTATGCGACTTTATATTGACTACCGGGAATTGAACCATGTCACCATCAAGAATAGGTATCCGCTACCTCGCATTGATGACCTGTTTGACCAGTTGCAAGGAGCATAATTTTTTTCAAAGATCGATCTTCGTTCTGGATATCATCAATTGAAGATTAGAACTGAGGATATTTCAAAGACTGTCTTTAGAACTCGGTACGAGCATTATGAATTCTTAGTTATGTCTTTTGGATTGACTAATGCTCCTGCGGCTTTCATGGATATGATGAACCGAGTATTCAAGGAATATTTGGATCAGTTCGTTGTTGTCTTTATTGATGACATCCTCATATATTCCAATAGTCGTGAAGATTATGAGCACCATTTGAAGCTGGTACTTCAAAGGCTTTGTGAAAACAAGCTATATGCCAAGTTGAAGAAATGCGAGTTCTGGTTTGAGGAATTAGCATTCCTTGGGCACGTGGTGTCAAAACATGGAGTATCTGTCGACCCGACGAAGATTGAAGCAATACAAATTTGGGAGCAACCGAAGTACGTAGCTTTCTGGGCTTAGCTGGTTATTATCGGAGATTCGTGGAAGAATTTTCTCGAATCGCTACTCCATTAAATAAACTAACTCGAAAAGATACAAAATTTGTATGGAGCGAGGAATGCTAGAAGAGTTTTCAAGAGCTCAAGAAGAGACTCATTTCAGCACCTATTTTGACAATACCATCTGGTTTGGATGGATTTGTTATCTACAGCGATGCTTCAGGAAAAGGGTTAGGATGCTTTCTCATGCAACATGGGAAAGTCATAGCCTATGCCTTGCGATAACTCAAAGAATATGAGAATAATTACCCTAATCATGATCTAGAGTCGACAGCAGTCGTTTTTGCGCTAAAAATCTGGAGGCACTATCTATATGGGGAGAAAGTGGAGATATATTCAGATCATAAAAGCCTCAAATATTTCTTCACCCAAAAGGAACTCAATATGCGGCAACGACATTGGCTCGAGCTGTTGAAAGATTACGACCATACCATTCAATACCATCCTAAAAAAGTGAACGTGGTAGCTGACGCATTAAGTAGAATATCATATGCGGGAATGAGTGCGATGTTGTCAACACAAAGGCCCATTACAAAAGATGAAGATAGAATTCGAGACTCCGGGGACCCATGCAATGATGTCAAGTATACGCATAGAACCAACTTTAATCGATAAAGTTAAAGTTGCTCAAGCCACAGACCCGGAGCTGATGCGTATGAAGAAGAAAGTACAAGAAGGTATTATCCTAGAAGCAAGAATCGATGAAGATGGAGTACTTCAAGTCAACTCCAGACTTTATGTTCTTAACGACTCTGATTTGAAGTACAAGATTATGATGGAGGCACACAATACACCGTTTGAAATCCATCCTGGAAGTACCAAAATGTATCGTGATCTTTGACATACATTTTGGTGGAACAATATGAAGAGAGAGATCGCAAAGTTTATCTCGAGGTGTTTAACCTGTCAACGTGTAAAGGCGGAGCATCAAGTACCAAAGGGTCCATTGCAACCACTTAAGATTCCGAAATGGAAGTGGGAACATATTACCATGGATTTCATTATGGGTCTTCCCATAATTTGTCAAGGCATAGATGTTATTTGGGTTATTGTTGATAGATTAACTAAGTCTGCTCATTTCTTGCCGATATGGGAGACTTATTCCCTTGAACGTCTTGCTCGTATGTACGTAAATGAGATTGTGAGATTGCATGGCATGCCAGTATCCATAGTTTCGGATCGTGACCCAAGATTCACTTCACGATTTTGGGTTAGCTTACAGAAAGCTATGGGCACGGATTTACGATTCAATTCGGCATACCATCCTCAAACGCACGGAAAATCAGAGAGGACTATTCAAACTCTTGAAGATCTATTAAGACTCTGTGTCCTAGACTTCAAAGGGAGTTGGGATAAGTATTTACCATTGGTGGAATTCTCCTACAACAACAGTTATCAGGCAAGTATAGGCGTGGCTCCATTCGAAGCATTATATGGACAAAAGTGTCGCTCTCCATTATGTTAGGATGAGGTGGGTGAAGCAACATTGTTGGGACCAGAGTTGGTACGTATTACTACCGAAAAGATCCATATGATTCAACAACGTATAGAAATGGCACAGGATCGACAAAATAGTTATGCGGATCTTCATCGAAAGGACGTGAAATTTAGTATTGGAGATCATGTATTGTTGCGTGTTGCTCCATGGAAGGGAGTTACAAGATTTGGGAAAAGAGGAAAGCTCAATCCATGATTTATTGGTCCATTTCAGATTCTTGACCGAGTAGAAAATGTGGCCTATAGACTCGCGTTACCTCCAAGTATGTCTTCTGTTCATAATGTTTTTCACATATCTGTGCTTCGTTAATATGCGAAAGACCCAAACCACGTTATTGAGTTAGAACTAGATGAAATAGCTGAAGATTTAACGTATGACGAGGTACCTGTCAAGATTTTGGATAGGAAGGAACATGTCCTACGCACAAAGGGCATACCACAAGTCAAAGTTTTGTGGAGGAACCATGCTATTGAGGAAATGACCTGGGAGTTGGAAACGGAAATGAAAGTGAGGTATCCTCACCTTTTCGAAACACCAGGTACGTACGTCAATATCGAGAACGAAATTTCATAAGGAGGGGAAGTTGTAAGACACCAACTTATTATAAATGAAATTAAATTTCCTCTATTTATTATTTTGAAATAGTAAGGGTTGATTTGATTAATGTGGTTAGTTATGGGTAAAATGCGCAAATATCTTAAATAAGCAAGTGGTTATAAAATATTCATTGTTGTCGAGGAATATTCGTTTGGTCATGAAATATTCTTAATGTCGGGGAATATTTATACGATGGCGCAGCCTTGTGTGGGCCCCATAACGGAAAACGATTGGATGAAGGAAACGACAAGTATAAGTTTTTTATAAATATCGGCGTAGTTGTTACCATTAACACTATTGGAATACCTGGTGGTTAAAACACCGTAATACGCGGTGTTGCATAGTAGCACACGGTATTTCACCAATTATTGATTCTTACGTAAGAAGACACTACTCAATAATTGTTACAGTAATTACTGTTCAATATTTTATTGATTCAATAATTGCTACGTTGATATTTTATATTATTGTTGTTTCAATAATTATCACTGCACAGTATTTCCCATTATCAGATCAATAATTCATATTATTTGAATAATATTATTAGATAACATTATTGGCAATGTCTAAGGAAGTTCTGTCTAAGGAGAAATTTGGTCACCTAATTGCGTGCTAGTAAGGAGAAATCCTTATCGGAAAGCCCCCTCTTTCCTGGGAACGACCTGGTTGTCATTATTGTGATTCTTTAATATTATTTGTGAATAATTAATTATTGATTTATATAATAAGGAAAATATTTATTTATGTGGATATAAATGGAGGAATTTTTAGAAAAGTGACAATTGTTGAAAATTGATATTTTATCTTTTCCGATAAAATAATTCATTTAAATATATTATTATATTTTAATAATATAATAATGGTGATATTTTTACAATGAATGTGTGATATATGAATAAATGAGGAAGAGTATTTTGTTACAATAAATGTTAAAAACATGTTAAACATATTGGTGGACCCTATTTCTTGACTGAAATTTGATTATAGCTTGCAAAATCGTCCGTATATGAATTTCGTTCAATTTCTGCTTGGAATTTGGAAAAACTTAAACTTACAAAGTTGTAGAGAATTGAATTTCTTATGGAAGGACATACGATTCAAATTTTTCTGATAAAAGGGCTATTTATTGTGAATTATTGAAGTTCCGGAATAATTGATTTTTGAAGTTTTAATATTTTATTAAGAAAATTGTTTTTTGTCATTTTGGTGGGCCCCACAAGTGTTGTAAACATGTTGAAATCAGATTCTCTTCAGGTGGGCGTGAATTTTTTTTTAAAATAATAATATTTTATTAAATTTTCTACTTTGATGTTCTAAGCATTTTCCTATAAATAGGATGCTTAGGTTAAAATTGAAAATCACACCAGAAACTGAAGTTTTCTCTCTCTATATTATCGAGCGTATTCTTGTGAGTATTTTGATACTTTGAGTGTTGCTATACAAGTTCCCTTCAGCACTATATCCGGTATTCCAGTCAGAAGTACCGTCCTTTTGAACATATTATTATTATTATTATTATTATTATTATTATTATTATTATTATTATTATTATTATTATTATTATTGTTATCAGTAATATTTTGAACATATGCGATATGAATTTAGCAAAGTAGTCAAATTAATTATTATAAGTTGATTAAGAATGGAAGGTAAGATGAATAACTGATCAAAACCCTAATTTGAAATTCAAATAAGGATTTGAAAATTTATACATTTAAATTGTATTTAAGGATGATATGTATGTACATTATGTGTGACGCCCCCAAAACAGGTATACATCACCCATCTTGAGTGCCAGAAAATACACTATTGACAACTCCATTTATACAACTGTCGTGCAGAAAACGACCATAGTTAAACTGTGATTTTTAATTCAAATATATATAACTCTCGTGGTGCTTTAACCACAAGACCTTACAATGGTACCTTACATAAAGGTACAATCAATAACTGTTTTAGAAATTAAAATCGTTGGAAAATACTCAAGAAAATCTTCATACATGGGAGGCCATGCGTCTAGGTTATCATAGATATCATATGTCCACAAAATTATCCTTGGTTGACC
Organism: Panax quinquefolius; assembly: GCA_020205615.1. Taxonomy (NCBI): domain Eukaryota; kingdom Viridiplantae; phylum Streptophyta; class Magnoliopsida; order Apiales; family Araliaceae; genus Panax; species Panax quinquefolius. The sequence continues at coordinate 164,567,594 of CM035156.1, forward strand.
CAATAGTCCCCAAAGAAAAATAAGAAGATTTCTATCATCTTCTTTCCAATAGTGAGTCTTCTCTTGACATATAATTATCTCCGTTGTCTCCAAGTGAGAATTATATTTCAAATAAACTCCAAGAATATATAGGTAATGCTCGTAGATATAATCAGCAAGTGGATGTGCACAACACTGTCTTATGATAACACGAAGTCATCTGTCATTAGACATCTTGTATGATAGTGGCAAAAACGCCTTCCAAAGTTGGGTTCACCTCACCCTATTTGGTTCACCAAAATCAACGATTAAAATGACGTATAAAATACGACATACTTATTTATAGTTCTCAATAAAATTATTTCCATACTGTTTTAAGGAAACATCAATGATTATAGACCACCGATTCTAATCCTCGTTACCCCGCTAACTCAAACTACACTCTTAATACCTGAAAGGAATTGTGAAGCAAAAGGGTGAGCACAAATAGCCCAGTAAATAATATTATGACTAAAGATAATTTACATCATCAATAGCATTCGTCAGTGATAAATCAGAGATTTAGAACATATGGTAGGTGATAAAACTTTTCAAGCATAGTTGCAGCGGAATGAGCAATCCATTAGAAGAGTCAAATAGACTATAAAGTCTATTGTTTTTTCCACATTAAAAATCCACCAACAATGTTTTATCCCTGTAACATCACTCAACAATTCCTGTTCACAATCAGGTGAATAACTCATAATCATAATTGTGGTTCTAAATTCCTCTTCGCACCTCCAGGACGAAGATAATTTTTATCACCTGTCTTTACCTGAAACATCAAAGACCATGGTTATACTAAATCAAAATTCCTGTCCATAATCATACTAATAATTTCATCTTTTTCACAAAGGGCCAAAGATATTCATTAACAGTTTATCTTTCCACTCCAGGCTAAAGACATGCAACTGTATTTTAAAAGAGTAAAGTAGAGCATGATATCTTCTACGAATTAAAAGTTTTTCATCAATTTTATCGCTGAGACTCAGCTTAATAAATAAACCACATCATCGAATCATCCCTGCACTACAGGCCAAGAATATTTATTTGTATCACGACCACTAATTTTCCATGCACTACGGGACAAGGATAATCATGTTTTCATCAATGGTCATGATCATGCCATAAAATAATTACCCTTTGCACCTTTGGCCGAAGAGAATCCATGGTCATGATCATACAAAAAATTGTCCATCAATGCACTACGGACCAATGATGACTTTTATCACATCATTTGTAACATTACGTTCATGATTATACCGAATAATTCCTGGTCATAATCATACCAAGTCCATCTATGCACGTAAGCCACAGATGACTTTCATCATAATATAAGCACGAGGATGATAACAATAATATAAGCATTAATCAAATGAAAACAATGATAAATATTAAAGACTTTAAATTTATCCAGAGTTTAAAAATATCCAAATTGTCATCAATCACTTAATAATCTCATAATCTAATATAATTAATATTATAACAATATTTTAAACATTTCTTAAACTTATAAATAATTAATTTTAATTGTTTACACTTTACCAAATAATGCATTTAATCATTCAAAAATGCCATACTCATAAGATTTCATCACCAATGATCAAATCCCTCATCAAAAATTTGCATATACCTTGTATAGGATTTCCAAGCCATAAAATCGTATTTACCAATTTTTTAACTTCACATAACATATTTAATTCATATGTTCGTAACTAAACCATTTTCATGAAAAATAACAAATCAGTCCCAAAAAGTTTTCTTTTCGGGATTTAGCGTAATATAGTCCCATATTGAAATATATTTTTTCTCAAAATTTTAAAATTCATTTACTATTTTTTATATGGCCAAAACTGCCGAATATTTAGACATTTATCATAAACTGTACTTTTACCCAAAAATTCCGAAATTTATAGGGTATACTCCTATGATATACATGTACTCCGAATAAAAGTTTTACCAATTTTGGATTTAACCACAAGGAGTTATAAGGGTTTACTTTTAAAATAGTCTTTTCCCATAAAATTTATAACTCATAATCTATACATCCAAAAATCACCATTGTTGGACACAATCTAGAAAACTCATCAAATTATCATTTCAAATTTTTCCAGAATTTTTGTGGGTCATAAAAATTACGAAACTACAAATGGATTTTCGCCCGCTATGCGGTAATCCAAGTAGACAGATCATTTTCACAATTTAATAAGGAATGTATACGAAGGATCATTCACCATGCATGCGGTAATCCACATAAACAGGTTATTCCAACAGAATATTAATGAATAGAATAACAGAAGAATTCACCATGCATGCGATAGACCGCGTAGATAGGTTATTCCAACAGAATAATAAAGAATGGAATAACAGAAGAATTCATCAGGCATGCGATAGACCGCACAGACAGGTTATTCCAACAGAAGAATAAAGAATGGAATAACAAAAGAATTCACCAGGCATGAGACCACACAGATAGGTTATTCCAACAGAATAATAATGAATGGTATAACAACCCTTACGAATATTGAAAGAAATAACTCTCTTCATGAATACGAAAGAAATAATACCCCTTACCTTAGAAAAGCGGATCTTTGGAATAGTGAGGTAACAGACTTCTCTTCTTCTTTCTCTCTATAATTTCTCTCTATAATAATTACTCTTGTGAGACTTAGTGAATTGGTGAAAAATAAATGAAGAATGAGTTTCTATTTATAGGAAAATATAGTTTTAATAATTGCACATTTTGGGGCTCAAAAAATTATAGTATAATACCTCCCACTTTTTCTTCATTTTTAATTTAGTCCTGTAAGTATTATCAAACTTGCACCACCTCTCCTAATAGTAAATCATGTGATTTAATAGTTCATTCATGTGGCTCAATAGTCTAATCATGTGAAAAAAACTAATTACAGTATAGTACCTTCAACTATACCTCTATTTTTAATTTAGTCATGCAAGTATTATCAATCTTGCACTAACTCCTCTAATAGTAAATCATGTGAATCAATAGTACACACATGTGAACACATAGTTATAAGCATGTGAATTAATAACAATTAATTGCTCATTTATCCAGTTAATTACCCGATTGGTCAATATAACCTCCAGACATCAATTATTATCAAAATAAATATCAATTTTTACTAACACTAATAATTCCAACACAATGGAACTATCAATTTCATCTTTAATCAACACGAACTTATTCATCATTAATATTATAATTCCCAATATTTAACAACCAGGTCGTTCCCAGGAAAGAGGGGGCTTTCCGATAAGGATGTCTCCTTATTGGCGCGCAATTAGGTGACCAAACCTCTCCTTGACAGAACTTCTAGACATTGTCAATATTGCAAATAATAATATGAATAACTTTGCCGTCTCAATTATTGATTTAATAATATAAAATATTGTGACAATAATTGAATAAAACTGAGTGACTTCTCACGTAAGCATCAATAATCAAAGATACTCTACAATACCGTGTGCTACTATGTAACCACGCGTATTACTATACTTTTACCACCGATTATTTTATGACAACTTGCTTACTTTGAAAAAAATTCACATATCACCCTTAACTTTAACATTTTCCCAATTTAACCATTTACTAAATAGAATAATTATAAGAAAATTGAATACTTTCATTTCATAAAATTCGGGGTTTCACATTATGTGATTAATGTTAAGTGATTGATTAGATGAAATGTACTTAGGAAACCCTAATTTTCAATTTAGAAACCTTAATTTTAAAACCTAAGGGTTAAAACCTAAAGGAGAGGCCAAATGATAAGAATGCCTTTAAAATTTAGTGCTAAATGACCAAAATTTTCATTTTTATTTTCTTTAATAAAAGTGGAGTGCAAATCTTGCCATAATCTTGTGACTCACCAAGCCAAGATCTCACATGTGCTGAAAATCCATTCCAATCAGCCATATTTAGACACCTAGCACAACCAAATTCATTGGATCAAGTCTTGTAATCACTAAAAATGAAATAAAGACCATAAAACCCTTACTTTCATTTCTAAACATAGCAAAGCCTCTCATTCTCCTAGTCCACGAATTATACACTAAGAATACATCATATTGTGAGCTACAACCTGTTCATAAGCATACAAGATCAAAATCAGAGAAAGGAAATCAAAATTTTGTTCAAGAAGGTATAAACCCTAACCCTAAGTTAGACCTTGCATGTTTAGGTATATTTTCTGTTTTTGTGTTTAAATATGTTGTATGGTGATCTGGGTTGTTAGATCATGGATCCATAACATTTAAATGCATGAAAATAAAGATTTAAGAAAACTCTCCAAAATCCTAAAAATGTGGTCTGACAGTCAAATGTCAAGTCTTGTAGATCTTGATCTATTAATGTTTAGACATGTTAAATGTATCATTGTTGTAGTATTCTATAAGGTTAACAAATTGGAAGTGAAATCATGACCATAAGCATGTATAGATTTAAATTTATTCATGGTCTAACTCAGTTGACCAACCATGAATTTTTTTTTTGGAAAACCCAGATTTGCCAGAAAGGCCTGAAAAGGTTTTGTAGAGCTTAGATCTTGCATTTGTTATGTTGTTAGCTCATATAAGTCTATCACTTTTATACCCTGACATATGTACTACAAATCCATGACATCAAAACACCTAAATAATAATCAGGATCCAAGTTATTAATGGTCAAAATGGGTTGACCAAGCACAAAATATGATTTTCTGGAAATTCTGAAAAATTGAAGAACAAGTTTCTGACAACAGTTTGACTAGACTAGATCTTGCTTATGTGATGTTGTTAGGCTAAGCCAGTGTATCAATTTTGTAGCCTGACATGTCTACTTCAAGAGTGAGACACTGGATCACTTAGATAACACATAGAATCAAAATTACTAAAGCTCAAAGTAGGTTGCTCAACACTGACTACATTTATGGAATTTCCAGAAATGAAGAACAGCCTAGATAGGTACTTTGACCAGCAAATATCTTCTCCATATGATGCAGTTAGACCCTGAAATTGTTATATACTTGTAGTATTACATCAAGACTACACCATTGATATACTCTAATGCCCATAAACATAACAAGTTGGAAATCATTGATGGTCAAAGTAGGCTTCAAGGCCTTGACCAAGACTGTTCTTCATTGACGACGAACACCTATTGCAACAGTTTCTGTCACTAAAACTCTTTAGTGATAATTTTTAATAAAAATTAATTAAATAATTTAAATAATTAGAAATAAATATTAAATAATTATTAATAATTAAGTTTTAAAAATTATTTTAAGTTACAAAAATTAACTTTTAATATTTTGACATAAATTTTGTTAAAATTTTAATTTATTTAAATATTAATGGTAATAAATTTATTTAATAATTGTATTAAATAAATTAGTTAAAATAATTTTAATATTTTTAAAATGAAGGTATTAAAAAATATTTAAAAATATAATAAATAACTATTAATATTTTGATATAAATTTCATTAATATTTTAATATTAATCATAATAAATTTATTTAATAATTCTATTAAATAAATTATTTAAAAATGATTATAATGTTTCAAAAATTATTTTAAAATGATATTAAGGTTTAAAAATATTTTTATTTATAATAAATAACTTTTAATATTTTTACATGAATTAAATTAATATTTTAATATTAATGATAATTATTTATGAATGACTTTAATATTTTAAAAATCATTTTAAGGTGATATTAAGGTTTAAATTTTTTTAAGTCATAATAAATAAATTTTAATATTTTAAAATGGATTTTATTAATATTATAAATTATAAAAATATTATTGATAATGAAATTATTTTACAATTAAATCATTATAAATGATGTTAATGTTTGAAAAATTATTATAAAAGATATTATTGTTTGAAAAATCATTATAAATGATAATAATTATTTGAAAATTATAATGAGCTTCCTAAAAATATTATAAATGATAATTGTAAAACCCCAACTTTTATGAATAAAGATTTAATTTTCTCTAAATATCTTTTTGAATAATAAGCTGTGGATTTGATATAATGTTATAGCTGTGGGTAATATTTATAAATTTTGTAAAGTAAGCAAGTTCTTATGAAATATTCGTTTGGTCTGAGAATATTCGTTTTATCAGGGAATATTCGTATGACGACACAATTATTGGTGGACCCCACAACAGAATTATTGTCGGAGTTAGAAAACGACATAAATATCTTTTTATAAAAATAACGGCAAAATTTTTACCGTTAACTGTTGAAATACTCGGTGATAAAAGTAAAGTAATATGCGTGGTTGCATAGTAGTACACAGTATTGATTATTGATGCTTACGTGAGAAGTCACTCAGTTTATTTCAATTATTGCCACAGTAATTGTTGCATAGTATCTCACGTTGTTGATTCAATTATTGTCACAATATTTTATATTATTAAATCAATAATTGAAATGGCAAAGTTATTCAAATTATTATTTTCATTATTAATGATGTGACGGCCCCAAAATAGGTCTACACGACCCATTCTGAGTCGCCAGATATCACATTATAAAAATTAAATACAAACTTCATTTATACAACTGTTGAACTGTTGTATAGAATACGACCATAGTTAAGTATGAGTTTTAATACAATATTGTCTCATAGACAGTATCCAAACTCAAATTATTACAATGCCATATAAAATACAGCAGCAAATATTTCAAGACCCCAAAGAAGAACAAGAAGATTACTATCATATTCATTCTAATGAGGTGCACTTTTGACGCTTTCAAAGTCGGGTTCTCATCACCCTATTGTTGTTTACCAAAATCAATTATTAAGTAACGTATAAAAGACGACACCCACATCTTAGGTCTTCAATACAATTATATATTGTATGTCATGCCGTTTTATAATGTATTGAGAAACTTCGACAGTCTCGGACCATCACACTATTTCCTGTTAATCCCCGCTCGACCTAGCTACACTCTTATTACCTGAAAGGAATTGTGAAGCAAAAGGGTGAGCACAACTAGCCCAGTAAAGAATATCATGACTAAAGATAACTACATTATCAATAGCTTTCATCAATAATAAATCAGAGATTTAGAACATATGGTAGATGATAAAACTTTTCAACCATAGTTGCAGCAGAACGAGCAATCCATTAAAAGAGTCAAATAGACCATCAGATCTATTATCTTCTCTATGTTAAAAGTCCACCAATAATGTTTAATCCCTATAACATCAATTAACAATTCTTGTCCACAATCATATGAATAACTCATAATCATAATTATGATTCTGAATTCCTTTTCGAACCCAGGACGAAGATAATTTTCATCACCTATCTTCACCTGAAACATCAAAAATCATGGTTATACCAAATCATAATTTCTGCTCATAATCATACTGATTAATTCATCTTTGCACTACGACCAAAGATATTCATTAATATCACATCCATGAATTAATATTTCATTGTTGAGACTCAGCTCAATAATTAATCCACATCATCGAATCATCCCTGCACTACAGGCCAAGGATATTATTTAGTATCACGACCATGAATTATCCATGCACTACGGCCAAAGATAATCGTGTTTTCATCAACGGTCCTGATCATGCCATAAAACAATTCATCTTTGCACCCTTGGCCGAAGAGAATCCATAGCCATAATCATACCAAAAAATGTCCATCAATGCACTACAGCAAATGAGGATTTTTACCACATCATTCGTCATATTACGGTCATGATTATACCGAATAATCCCTGGTCATAATCACGCTAAGTCCATCTATGCACTACGGGCCAAAGATGACTTTTACCACATCATTTGTAACATTACGATCATGATTATAATGAATAATCCCTAGTCATAATCATACCAAGTCCATCTATGTACTATAAGCCACAAATGACTGTCAACATAATATATATACATGAGGATGATGACAATGATATAAGTATTAATCAAATGAAAACAAGGATAAATATTAAAGAATTTAAATTTATCCAAATATTATCCATCATTTAATAAACTCGTGATCTAATATTGTTAATATTATAACAATATTTTAATTACTTCTTAAACTTATAAATAATTTATTTCAATTATTTACATTTTACCAAATAATGCATTTAATCATTCAAAAATGTCATACTCATAAGATTTCATCACCAATGATCAAATCACTCATCAAAAATCTACACATACCTTATATAGGAATTTCAAGCCATACAATCCTATTTATCAATTTTTCAACTTCATATAACATATTTAATTCATATGTTCGTAACTAAATTATTTTCATGAAAAATACAAAATCAGTCCCAAAAATTATTTTTTTTTTCTAAAATTTAGCATAATATAGTCCCATATTGAACATATATTTTTCTCAGAATTTTTAAAATTTATTTTCTATTTTTCAAAAATCAATTTCTAATTAATTCCTTAAGAAGTTAGCTACCTCAAGGTTAACTCCAGAAATTCCCAAATCTTGGCAGGATCTTACACATGTTAATGTGAGCTTCCAGTTTAAATTTCATGGTCATCGGAGTTATAGATCTCCGGTTATAGTGTTTTTCTTTAGAAAAACCTAAATATTGAAATGGTCATAACTTGCTCATTTTAAGTCGGAATGAGCTCATTTTTGGACAGGAGGTACTTTATACCATATAATTTCACGTCCCAAAAGGCTGGAATTTTTCTCACAAATTAGGTGGCCGAAACAACACTTTTAAAATCTGGACAGTAGCTATTTTTTATTTTTGCAGCTTTTGACTCCTTTGCTAAAATCAGTCCACACGAAAATATACAACACCTTTTATAGTGATTCCACTTAGATAATTTAGGAAACTCATAGATCTAACTCTAGAACTTGAACACACTCAAAAATTCAAAATATAATAGGAGATATGGTCAATTGAATTTTATGTTCCATTTTTACCAAAATATGATTTTTCAACCCTTTGTGATTTCTAAGAAACTTTTATGTTTTCACATAATAACCAACATAACTTATCATAACACTTACTAATACCACATATACCCATGATTTTCATTAGTCCAATGCTCTTATTATGACTTTCATCATAATCCACGTAAACAGTTCATTTCCACAATTTAACAAGGAATGAAATACAAAGGATCATTCACCATGCATGTGGTAATCCACATAGACAGGTTATTCCAATAGAATAATAAAGAATGGAATAACAGAAGGATTCACCATGCATGCGATAAAGACCGCACAGACAGATTATTCCAAACAAAATAATAAAGATGAAACCAGGTCCGGTGTAAAACGCACAGACAGGATATTCCAGCAGAATAGTAAAGACGGAACCAGGTCAGGCAAAATTTGCACCGACAGGGTATTCCAACAGAATAATAAAGAATGGAATAACAATAGAAATCACCATGCATGCGATAGACCGCACAGACAGGTTATTCCAATAGAATACTAAATAATGGAACCGTGTCAAGGCGTAAATGCGCACCAAGCGGGATATTAAAACGAATAATAAAGAATGAAATAACAATAGAAATCACACGGTATACTGGTAATCAGCGTATACTGAGTTATTCTAACAGAATAATAAAGAATGGAATAACAATGAGAATTCACGGTATACATTAATCAGTGTATATGAGTTATTCAATGTAATATTAATAATGGAATAACAATGTAATTCACGGTATACTGTAATCATGTGTATACAAAGGCTATTCCAACGAGAATATTAAAGAATGGAATAATGAAGTTCTCTTCATGAATACAAAAGAAATAATACCCCTTACGAGTACAACAAATAATATCCCTTACCTTTGAAAGAAGAGTATTCCGATTTGGTAGGCGAGGATATACTCGAAAAAAACTTAGATTACGCTCAAAGCTTTCTTAAACTCTAAAGAAATACGCTTCGAGATTATAGAAGAAGAATTCTCTCTATAGTTTCTCTCTAGAGTTTCGATAAATTCGTAAGAAATAATGAATGAATGAGCTTCTATTTATAGAAGAATGGACCATAAGTAACTAATTCATGAAGCGGTCCATTGATTTACTTTTAAGCAGACGGTCCAGATTTAAAGAAAAATCTTTTAAATAAAATATAATATATTCTAATTATTATCTAATAAAACGAATAACTTTATAAAAGTATTCATTTTATATATATAAAAAAGATTTTACTATGCAAAATACTATGCATTTACTATGCAACACTATGCATTATAAAATATAATATATTCTAATTATTATCTAATAAAACAAACAACTTTATAAAAGTATTACATTTTATATAAAAAGATATTACTATAAAAACACTATACATAATAGAATATAATATATTCTATTTATAGAATAACTTTATAAAAGTATTCTATTTTATATAAAAAGATTTTCTATTTTATTACATTAATAATACTAATAAAAAAAAACTTCATCATCACTTACTTTGAAAAATTATCAAATGTCACCCTTAACTTTAAACTTTTATCAATTTAACTATTCACCAAAATAGAAAAATTGAACACTTTTATTTCATAAAATTTGGGGTCTCACAATCTCCCCTCATTATGAAATTTCGCCCTCGAAATTTACGTACGTACCTGATATTCGAAGAGATGAGAATACCTTGCTTTCTTTTCAGATTGTACCTTCCCGGTTATATCCTCTGTATCATGATTTTTCTATTGCTCATCTCCTGTATTTTAAATATCATTCTAGAACATAGCATCAAAACAAAGGTTAATTGACATATCATAATTTTTCAACTTATCAAGTAAACAATTTCAGCTTAGGTAAGTCACACACTAGCGAAGTATGTGAGACCCCAAATTTTATGAATAAAGATTTAAATTTCTCGAAATCATTTTTTATATTATGGTGTGGATTTGATGTTATAGTTGTGGGTAATATTTATAAATTTTGCAAAATTGCAAGTTGTTATATAATATTTGATTGGTCGGGGAATATTCTTTTTGTCGAAGAATATCCGTACGATGACACAATCATTTGTGGACCCCACAACGGAAGTATTGTCGTAGTTAGAAAATGACAGAATTATCTTGTTATAAAAATAACGGCGAAAATATTACCGTTAAAACTGTTGAACTACCCGGTAGTAAAATTACAGTAATACGCGTGGTTGCATAGTAGCACACGGTATTGGTTATTGATGCTTACGTAAGAAGTCACTCAGTTATACTCAATTATTGCTACAGTAATTGTTGCATCATATCTCTCATATTATTGATTCGATTATTGTCATAATATCATCTGCATAATATGATATATTATTAGATCAATAATTGAGATGATAAAGTTATTCATATTATTAAATTGCAATATTTACAATATCTAGAAGTTCTGTCAAGGAGAGGTTTGGTCACCTAATTGCACGCCAATAGAGAAAAATCCTTATTGGAAAGCTCCCTCTTTCCCGGGAACAACCTGGTTGATAAATATTGTGAGTTATAATATTAATGATGAATTTTATTAAAATTGAGGTTGTGTTCGGAGTTGAATTTGGAGACGCGGACGTGATATTTAAGTCCGGAATGATGAAATTAGTAAAATTAGTCTATAAACATAAAATTTTCCGGGATTAACTTTTTGGTCAAAAAGTCAACAGTTGACTTTTTTTGGAAAAGTCAAAATTCAAAATTTCAAAATTTATATTATTGATAAAAATAGTTTCATTGTATTGGAATTATTTGTGTTAGTGAAAATCGACATTTATTTCGATAATAATTGATGTTTGGAGGTTATATTGACCAATCAGGTATTTAACCGAATAAATGAGCAATTAATTGCTATTATTTCACATGATTATAACTATTTGTTCACATGTGTATACTATTGTTTCACATTCTTGTTACTATTAGTGGAGTTGGTGCAAGATTGATAATACTTGCATGGCTAAGTTAAACATAGAGGTATAGATGGAGGTACTATACTGTAATTCATATTTTCACATGTCTAGAACTATTGATTCACATGTTTTACTATTGAATCACATTATTTACTATTAGGGGAGGTTGAGCAAGTTTGATAATACTTGCATAACTAAATTAAAAATAAAAGAAAAGAGGAAGGTATTATACTGTAATATTTTGAGCCCCAAAACGTGTAATTATGGAAACTATATTTTCCTATAAATAGAGCTCATTTCTACATCATTCTTCACCAATTCACTCAAGCTATAGAGAAATTATTATAGAGAGAAATTTTAGAGAGAAAGAAGAATAGAAGTCTGCTACCTCTCTACTCTAGTATCCAGTTTCTTTCTAAGGTAAGGGGTATTATTTCTTTTGTATTCATGAAGAGAACTTCTGTTATTCCATTCTTTATTATTCTGTTGGAATAACTCAGATGTATCTGTGGGCTACCCTATACTTGGTGAAATTCTTACATTATTCCATTCCTTATTATTATGTTGGAATAACTTTGTTTATGCAATCATTGCATACATGATGAAATTCTTCTATTATTCAGTTCTTTATTATTCACGTCGAAATATCCTATTGGTCTATTATTACACGACTGGTTCCATTATTTATTAATCCATTCTTTATTATTCTGTCGGAATATCATGTCTGTGCGTTTATGCCGGACCTGGTTCCATTATTCATTATTACGTTCGGAATATCACATGCGCATGCGTTTTGGGACCTAGTTATTATTTATTATTCTTTTGGGAATAACCGTCATGCGCTTTATCACACGCATAGTGAATCCATACATTATTTCATTCTTTATTATTACGTTGGAATAACTCATCATGTGGATTACCACATGCATGGTGAATGATCATTTGTATTCTTTCTTATTAAATTTGTGGAAATGATCTGTCTAAGTGGATTACCGCATGGCAGGCGAAAATCCATTTGCAGTTTCATATATTCTTTATTATACTTAGTTGATTAAAGTTTTAACTTCTATACTCCATGAAATTAGTGGAATATCCTTGATATTTGCGCTTCATCCAGTATCTTTTCATGGAAATATTCTTCTGAGCATTCTTGAATTTTACTCTACAAAGAAGTATCATGTTGACAATTTGGACGTTATTAGTTCCTGGATAAATTAATTCTTGAACTTGTTTTTATTGAATTATTATGTCATTGTCATGATGAGTTATGTTGGTTATTATATGAAAACATGAAAGTTTCTTAGAAATCACAAAGGGTTGAAAATCAGATTTTGGTGAAAATAGAACATGAAATTCAATTGACCATATCTCCTATTATATTTTAATTTTTAAGTGAGGTCAAGTTCTAGAGTTAGATCTATGAGTTTTATAACTTGTCCAAGTAGAATCACTAGAAAAGGTGTTGTAAATTTTTGTGTGGACTATTTTTAGCAAAGGAGTCCAAAGCTGTAAAAGAGGAAAATGCTACTATCCTGAATCTTAAAGGGGCTGTTTCGGCCACTTAATTTATGAGAAACATATCGCCTTTTGGGACATGAAAGTATATGGTATAAATTAGCTCCTGTCCAAAAATGAGCTCATTCCGACTTAAAATGAGCAAGTTATGACCATTTCAATATTTAGGTTTTTTCGACAAAAAATGCTATATCCGGAGTTCTATCACTCCGATGATCATGAAATTTAAAATGGAAGCTCTTGTAAACATGTGTAAGATCCTGTCAAGATTTGGAAATTTTTGGAGTTAACCATGAGTTAGCTAATTTCTTAAGGAATTAATTAGAAATTGATTTTTAAAAAATAGTAAATGAATTTTAAAAATTCCGAGAAAAATATATGTTCATTATGGGACTATATTCTGCTAAATTTTAGAAAAGAAATATTTTTGGAACTGATTTGTTATTTTTCATGAAAATGGTTCAGTTACGAACATATGAATTAAATATGTTATGTGAAGTATAAAAACAGGTAAGAAGGATTTTATGGCTTGAAAATCCTATATAAGGTATATGCATATTTTTGATGAGGGATTTGATCATTGGTGATGAAATCTTATGAGTATGGCATTTTCGAATGATTAAATGCATTATTTGGTAAAGTGTAAACAATTGAAATAAATTGTTTATAAGTTTAAGAAGTGATTAAAATATTGTGATGATATTAATATTATTAAATTATGAGTGGTTGATAATATTTGGATAAATTTAAAGTCTTTAATATTTATCATTGTTTTTGTTTGATTAATGCTTATATCATTGTCATCATCCTCATGCGTATATGGTGATGAAAGTTATCTTTAACTTACGTGCAAAGATGGATTGTTGATTATTGAATTGTGTATCTTTGGCTTACGTGCAAAGATGGATTGTTGATTATTGGTTTTATTGTTTTATATCTTTGGCTTACGTGCAGAGATGGACTTGGTATGATTATGACCAGGGATTATTTGTTATAGTCATGACCATTGATGATTTAATGAATATCCTTGGCCCGTAATGCAGGGATGATTCGATGATGTGGTTTATTTACTAAGCTGAGTCTCAGCGATAAAAATTGATGAAAACATTTTAAATCATAGAAGATAGCAGATTTTATTCTCTACTTGAATTTTCTAATGGATTGCTTGTTCCGCTGCAGTTAAACTTGATGTCTATTTATCAGTTTAACATTATTGCAGACTGATGATAATTTATTCTGCATTATCTTAGTCATAGTATTTCTTACTGGGCTAGTTGAGCTCTGTTACCAATTGTGACGCCCCCAAAATAGGTCCACACGACCCATTCTGAGTCGCCAGATATCACATTATAAAAATCAAATGCAAACTTCATTTATACAACTGTTGAACTGTCGTATAGAATACGACCACAGTTAACTGTGAGTTTTAATACAATATTGTCTCATATACAGTATCCAAACTCAAATTATTACAATGCCATATAAAATACAGCAACAAATATTTCAAGACCCCAAAGAAGAACAAGAAGATTACTATCATATTCATTCTAATGAGGTGCACTTTTGACGCTTTCAAAGTCGGGTTCTCATCACCCTATTGTTGTTCACCAAAATCAATTATTAAGTGACGTATAAAATACGACACCCACATCTTAGGTCTTCAATACAATTATTTATTGTATGTCATGCCGTTTTATAAAAATTGATGAAAATATTTTAAATCATAGAAGATAGTAGATTTTATTCTCTACTTGAATTTTCTAATGGATTGCTTGTTCCGCTGCAGTTAAACTTGATGTCTATTGTATTTTATCAGTTTAACATTATTGCAGACTGATGATAATTTATTCTGCATTATCTTAGTCATAATATTTCTTACTGGGCTAGTTGAGCTCACCCTTTCTTTCACTATTCTCTTCGCGAAATGAGAATATAGCTGGGACGAGTCGGGGAACGGAGTGACGGTCCAGATGATAGCATTAGTAGTCCTCAGTATTCTGTTAAATAGTGTGACAATAAGTGTAATGAGGACTCCATTGAGAGTGGATATTGTCTAGAAGGCAATATTCTTGTTTAAACTCTCAGCTTATGTTTTGTCGTATGTTACACGACAGTTGTATTATTAAGTTGTATTTTGTATTTTGTACCATATATTTGGCGACTCAAGATGGGTGATGTATACATTTTGGGGCGTCACGGTTAGTATCAAAGCTTAGGATATGATCCCTGCCGAGATGTGAGATAAGAACTAGGGGGGAGAGACGGAAATTCCTTCGCTAATATGACCTACCTAAGTTTATTTGGTATTTAATTGGTTGGTCAGAGTATAGGGATAATATGTGATATGCTAATTAACCCTTGTTTTGTAGCAGTATTTGAAAATGGCATCCGAAAATGTTGAGATAAGCAATGAAGTACATGAGACCGTTGAGTCACCAACGATCAATACCCAGGATAATGTGCAACAGGAAGACAATAACCCTCAGGTAAATAACCACACCGATCAAATGGTGAATGATGGGATGGTCAGAGGCTTTATACAATTCATGCAACATCAGGCGAAGGCGGCTCCTATCCAAAATGCAGGTGGAAACACTGATAACTCTTAGACGGTCACCGCTAAGTAGTTCAAGGAGTTGAGACCATCGGAGTTTTTTGGAGAGCCAAAACCACTTAAGGCGGAGACGTGGGTAAAGAAGATCAACAAGATATTTGATGTCTTGGGATGCTCCGAGGAGCAAAAGGTTCCCTTTGTCACCTTCATGTTGCGTGCAGAGGCAGATTACTAGTGGGAATCTGTAAAGCATACTCAACTTGCCGCACTGAAGATGTCTTGGGAGAAGTTCCAAGAGCTGTTCAACGATAATTCTTTCCTGAAAGTATTCGTCACATGAAGGAGGTAGAGTTCATCAAGCTTGAGCAAAATAATATGTCCGTGGCGCAGTACGAATCTAAGTTTGCCGAGTTATCTCGGTTTGCGTCCCACTTGGTTGATAATGAGGAGAGAATGACGCGGATGTTTCTAAGAGGTTTGAAACCCGAGATACGTCAATATCTTATCTCTCATAAACTTTGTTTGTATTCAGATGTTGTGAATAGAGCTCAGTTATTGGAGCGCGATAATGAGTCAACCCAACCAAGAGAGAGTAACCGACAAGTCGATAATACCAGTGGTAGCAGTCATTGAAGCGGTGACAACAAACGTGGAGGGAATCAACATGCCAGAAATGATAACCACTTCGGTTGTAATCATGGCCAAGATAATAGGAGTAGAAATTTCAAGAAGAGAAGGTTCAGCAAAGATGGAAAGACGTCAGCACCAGCACCCGTTGTTAAGGAAGGAGAACGACCTCCGGTCTTATGTTACAAATGTGGAGGGGAAGGACACATAAATCCAAACTGCACGATGCAGTCCAAAGCATGTTATAATTATAGAAAAGAAGGCCACCTAGCCCGATTTTGTCGTGCACCAAAGTTAAGTCCAGCTGGGATGGAGGCATCCAAGGGTGTCCCAGACAAGACAAAATCGGTAGTTCAAGGGAGAGCATTTTTTGCGACTTCTCAAAAAGCGAGTAACCCGAACGAAGTTATCACGAGTAAGTTAATCCTAAACACTTGCGAAGTCTATACCTTATTCGATACCGGTTCTACCTATTCTTTTTTCTCTCTTGCTTGCGTTCAAAGTTTAAATTTGACTCCGGAGAAGTTAGACTTTGACTTATCTGTTGAAGCTTCGTTAGGAGAAACCTTCATTACATGTACTATCCAAGTCTTGGATGAGGGTCACAATTTTGAATGATATTTCTATCGTTAATAAATTTCCTGACGTATTCTTGAAGACTTCTTAGCCTACCTCTAGAGCGTGAAATTAAATTTTGTATTGACCCTAGTACAAAACTCTCAAATATTTCTGTACCTAAAACGATCGTATAAAGTGTCAAAGACGTTGGCTCGAGCTGTTGAAGATTACGATCGTACCATTCAATATCATTATGGAAAAGAGAACATGGTAGCTGACGCGTTGAGTAGAAGATCATATGCGTTTACGAATACAATGTTTTTAACACAAAAACCCAGTTTGTATAACTTACAAATGATGAAGATAGAGTTAAAGACTCTAAGGACCCACGTGGTGATATCAAATATACAAGTAGAATCGACTTTAATTAAAAATTTAAAGCCGTGCAAGCTACATACTCAGAGCTGATGAATGTGAAGAAGAAGGTTCAAGAGGGCGCTATTCTAGAAGAAAGAATCGATGAAGAGAGGAAATCTCAACCCTTGATTTTATTGGCCTAATTGGAATCCTTGATCAAGTAGGAACTGTGGCCTATAGACTCGTTTTATCGCCAAGTATATCACGTGTTCATAAAGTTTTTTTTCACGTATCGAGGTTACATAAATATGTGGATGACCCAAACCACATTATTGAATTGAATTAGACGAGATAGCAGAAGATTTAACGTATGAGGAGATACGTGGATAAGAAGGATTATATTCGACACTCAAAGGTTATACCTCAAGAGTTAGAATTTGAAGTGAATTCAAGGTATCCTCATCTCTTCGGCATACCAGGTACGTACGTAAACTTCGAGGGCAAAATTTCATAAGGAGGGGAGATTGTGAGATCCCAAATTTTATGAATAAAGATTTAAATTTCTCGAAATATTTTTTTATATTATGGTGTAGATTTGATGTTATAGTTGTGGGTAATATTTATAAATTTTGCAAAGTATGCAAGTTGTTATATAATATTAGATTGGTCGCGGAATATTCTTTTTATCGGGGAATATCCGTACGACGACACAATCATTGGTGGACCCTACAATGGAAGTATTGTCGTAGTTAGAAAACGACATAATTATTTTATTATTAAAATAATGGCGGAAATATTACCGTTAAAACAGTTGAACTACCCGGTAGTAAAAGTACACGATGTCTGGCGTGGTTAAGTAGTAGCATTACAGTATTGGTTATTGATGCTTACGTAAGAAGTCTTTCATTATACGATAATTCTTTGCATCATATCTATCATATTATTGATTCGATTATTGTCACAGTATCATCTGCATTATATGATATATTATTAGATCAATAATTGAGATAACAAAGTTATTCATATTATTAAATTGCAATATTTACAATGTCTAGAAGTTTACATCGAGGAGAGGTTTGGTCACCTAATTGCGCTTGATAGGAAAAATCCTTATTGGAAGCCCCCCTTCTTTCAAGAACGACACGGGTTGATAAATATTGTGAGTTATAATATTAATTATTTATTATTAAAATTGAGGTTGTGTTAGGAGTTGAATTTGGAGACGCGGACGTGATATTTGAGTCCGAACGATGAAATTTGTAAAATAGTCTATAAACACAAAATTTTCTGGAATTAACTTTTTGGTCAAAAAGTCAACAGTTGACTTTTTTGGGAAAAGTCAAACTTCGAAATTTCAAAATTTATATTGTTGATAAAAATAGTTTCATTGTGTTGGAATTATTTGTGTTAGTGAAAATCGACATTTATTTCGATAATAATTGATGTCTGGAGGTTATATTAACCAATCAGGTATTTAACCGAATAAATGAGCAATTAATTGCTATTATTTCACATGATTATAACTATTTGTTCACATGTGTATACTATTGTTTCACATTCTTGTTACTATTAGGGGAGTTGGTGCAAGATTGATAATACTTGCAAGACTAAGTTAAAAATGAAGGTATAGATGGACGTACTATACTGTAATTCATATTTTTATATGTCTAGAACTATTGATTCACATGATTTACTATTGAATAACATTATTTACCATTAGGGGAGGTGGTGCAAGTTTGATAATACTTGCATGACTAAATTAAAAATAAAATAAAAGAGGAAGGTATTATACTGTAATATTTTGAGCCCCAAAACGTGCAATTATCGAAACTATATTTTCCTATAAATAGAAGCTCATTTCTTCATCATTCTTCACCAATTCACTCAAGCTATAGAGCAATTATTATAGAGAGAAATTTTAGAGAGAAAGAAGAATAGAAGTCTGCTACCTCTCTACTCTAGTATCCAGTTTCTTTCTAAGGTAAGGGGTATTATTTCTTTTGTATTCATGAAGAGAACTTCTGTTATTCCATTCTTTATTATTTTGTTGGAATAACCTGTATACATGGGCTACCTTATACTTGGTAAAATTCTTCTGTTATTCCATTCCTTATTATTATGTTGGAATAACCTGTTTATGCGAAGTACCGCATACTTGGTAAAATTCTTCTATTATTTCGTTCTTTACTATTCTGTCGGAATATCCTGTCGGTGCGTATTACACCTGACCTGGTTCCATTATTTATTATTCCGTTCTTTATTATTCTGTCAGAATATTCTGTCTGTGCGTTTACGCTGGACTTGGTTCCATTATTTATTATTCTTTTGGGAATAACCTGTCTGTATAGTCTATCACACGCATAGCGAATCCTTCTGTTATTCCATTTTTTATTATTCTGTTGGAATAACCTGTCTATGTGGATTACCACATGCATGGTGAATGATCCTTTGTATTCATTCTTATTAAATTTGTGGAAATGATCTGTCTAAGTGGATTACCGCATGGCGGACGAAAATTCATTTGCAGTTTCATATATTCTTTATTATACTCAGTTGATTAAAGTTTTGACTTCTATACTCCATGAAATTAGTGAAATATCCTTGATATTTGCGCTTCATCCAATATTTTTTCATGGAAATATTCTTCTGAGCATTCTTGAATTTTACTCTACAAAGAAGTATCATGTTGATAATTTGGATGTTATTAGTTCTTGGATAAATTAATTCTTGAACTTGTTTTATTGAATTATTATGTCATTGTCATGATGAGTTATGTTGGTTATTATGTGAAAACATGAAAGTTTCTTAGAAATCACAAAGGGTTGAAAATCAGATTTTGGTGAAAATGAAACTTGAAATTCAATTGACCATATCTCCTATTATATTTCGAATTTTTGAGTGAGGTCAAGTTCTAGAGTTAGATCTATGAGTTTTATAACTTATCCAAGTTGAATCACTGGAAAGGGTGTTGTAGATTTTCGTGTGGACTATTTTTAGCAAAGGAGTCCAATGCTGCAAAAGAGGAAAATGCTACTACCCAGAATCTTAAAGGGGCTGTTTCGGCCACTTAGTTTGTGAGAGAAAAATTCTTGCCTTTTGGGACATTAAAGTATATGGTATAAAGTACCTCCTGTCCAAAAAGGAGCTCATTCTGATTTAAAATGAGCAAGTTATGACCATTTCAATATTTAGATTTTTCCGACGAAAAATGCTATAACCGGAGTTCTATCACTTCGATGATCATGAAATTTAAACTGGAAGCTCACGTTAACATGTGTAAGATCCTGTCAAGATTTGGAAATTTTTGGAGTTAACCTTGAGGTAGCTAATTTCTTATGGAATTAATTAGAAATTAATTTTTGAAAAGTAGTAAATAAATTTTAAAAATTTCGAGAAAAATAAATGTTCATTATGAGACTATATTCTGCTAGATTTCAGAAAAGAAATATTTTTGGAACTGATTTGGTATTTTTCATGAAAATGGTTCAGTTACGAACGTATGAATTAAATATGTTATGTGAAGTATAAAAACGGGTAAGAAGGATTTTATGGCTTGGAAATCCTATATAAGGTATATGCATATTTTTGACGAGGGATTTGATCATTGGTGATGAAATCTTATGAGTATGACATTTTAGAAATGATTAAATGCATTATTTGGTAAAGGGTAAACAATTGAAATAAATTGTTTATAAGTTTAAGAAGTGATTAAAATATTGTGATGATATTAATATTATTAGATTGTGAGTAGTTGATAATATTTGGATAAATTTAAAGTCTTTAATATTTATCCTTATTTTTGTTTGATTAATGCTTATATCATTGTCATCATCCTCATGCGTATATGGTGATGAAAGTTATCTTTGGCTTACGTGCAAAGATGGACTGTTGATTATTGAATTGTGTATCTTTGGCTTACGTACAAAGATGGATTGTTGATCATTGGTTTTATTGTTTTATATCTTTAGCTTACGTGCAGAGATGGACTTGGTATGATTATGACCAGGGATTATTCGGTATAGTCATGACTATTGATGATTTAATGAATATCCTTGGCCCGTAAAGCAGGGATGATTCGATGATGTGGTTTATTTACTAAGCTGAGTCTCAGCGATAAAAATTGATGAAAACATTTTAAATCATAGAAGATAGTAGATTTTATTCTCTACTTGACTTTTCTAAAAGGCTGGAATTTTAAATCATAGAAGATATTTCTTACTGGGCTAGTTGAGCTCACCCTTTTTTTTCTTTATTCTCTTCAGAAATGAGAATATAATTGGGGGAGAGTCGAGGAACGGAGTGACGGTCCAGATGATAGCATTAGTAGTTCTCACTATTCTGTTAAATAGTGTGAAAATAAATGTAATGAGGACTCCATTGAGAGTGGATATTGTCTAGAAGGCAATATTCTTGTTTAAACTCTCAGCTTATGTTTTGTCGTATGTTACACGACAATTGTATTATTAAGTTGCATTTTGTATTTTTGTACCATGTATTTGGCGACTCAAGATGGGTGATGTATACCTGTTTTGGGGGCGTCACAAAGTATATAACTCGTCACTCCCCTCCTAGTTCTAGACTCTTATCTCCGCCAGCGACCATATCCCTAAGCTCTGATACCAATTGTGAGGCCCCCAAAATAGGTCCACACGACCCATTCTGAGTCGCCAGATATCACATTATAAAATTCAAATACAAACTTCATTTATACAATGTTGAGCGTCAGATAGAAATAATTAATTACAGATTAATCTGTGAGTTTTAATACAATATTGTCTCATAGACAGTATCCAAACTCAAATTATTACAATGCCATATAAAATACAGCAACAAATATTTCAAGACCCCAAAGAAGAACAAGGAGATTACTATCATATTCATTCTAATGAGGTGCACTTTTAACGATTTCAAAGTCGGGTTCTCATCACCCTATTGTTGTTCACCAAAATCAATTATTAAGTGACGTATAAAATACGACACCCACATCTTAGGTCCTCAATACAATTATATATTGTATGTCATGCCGTTTTATAATGTATTGAAAAACTTCGACAATCTTGGACCATCACACTATTTCCCTGTTATCCCCGCTCGACCCAGCTACACTCTTATTACCTGAAAGGAATTGTGCAGCAAAAGGGTGAGCACAACTAGCCCAATAAAGAATATCATGAATAAAGATAACTACATTATCAATAGCTTTTATCAATAATAAATCTGAGATTTAGAACATATGGTAGATGATAAAACATTTCAACCATAGTTGCAGCATAACGAGCAATCCATTAAAAGAGTCAAATAGACCATCAGATCTATTATCTTCTCCATGTTAAAAGTCCACCAATAATGTTTTATCCCTGTAACATCAATCAACAATTCTTGTCTACAATCATATGAATAACTCATAATCATAATTGTGATTCTGAATTCCTTTTCGCACCAAGGACGAAGATAATTTTTATCACCTATCTTCACCTGAAACATCAAAAATCATGGTTATACCAAATCACAATTTCTGTTCATAATCATACTAATTAATTCATCTTTGCACTACGGCCAAAGATATTCATTATTATCACATCCAAGAATTAATATTTCATTGTTGAGACTCAGCTCAATAATTAATCCACATCATCGAATCATCCCTACTCTACAGGCCAAGGATATTATTTAGTATCACGACCACGAATTATCCATGCACTACGACCAAATATAATCGTGTTTTCATCAACGGTCCTGATCATGCCATAAAATAATTCATCTTTGCACCCTTGGCCGAAGAGAATCCATAGCCATAATCATACCAAAAACTGTCCATCAATGCATTACGACAAATGAGGATTTTTACCACATCATTCGTCATATTACGGTCATGATTATACCGAATAATCCCTGGTCATAATCACGCCAAGTCCATCTATACACTACGGGCCAAAGATGACTTTTACCACATTATTTGTAACATTACGGGCCATGATTATACTTAGAATAATCCACGGTCATAATCATACCAAGTCCATCTATGCACTACAAAAGCCACATATGACTTTCAATATATATATATACATGAGGATGATGACAATGATATAAGTATTAATCAAATGAAAACAAGGATAAATATTAAAGAATTTAAATTTATCCAAATATTATCCATCATTTAATAAACTCATGATCTAATATTGTTAATATTATAGCAATATTTTAATTACTTCTTAAACTTATAAACAATTTATTTCAATTATTTACACTTTACCAAATAATACATTTAATCATTCAAAAAATCTCATACTCATAAGATTTCATCACCAATGATCAAATAACTCATCAAAAATCTACATATCTTATATAGGAATTTCAAGCCATAAAATCCTATTTACCAATTTTTCAATTTCATATAACATATTTAATTAATATGTTCGTAACTAAACTATTTTCATAAAAATATAAAATCAGTCCCAAAAATTATTCTTTTTTGAAATTTAACATAATATAGTCCCATATTAAACATATATTTTTCTCAGAATTTTTAAAATTCATTTACTAATTTTCAAAAATCATTTTCTAATTAATTCCTTAAGAAATTAGCTACCTCAAGGTTAACTCCAGAAATTCCCAAATCTTGGCAGGATCTTACACATGTTAATGTGAGCTTCCAGTTTAAATTTCATGGTCATCGGAGTTATCGATCTCCGGTTATAGCATTTTTCGTCGAAAAAGCCTAAATATTGAAATGGTCATAACTTGCTCATTTTAAGTCGGAATGAACTCATTTTTGGACAGGAGGTACTTTATACCATATACTTTCATGTCCCAAAAGGCTGGAATTTTTCTCACAAATTAAGTGGCCGAAACAGCTCTTTTAAAATCTGGACAATAGCTATTTTTGGTTTTTACAGCTTTTGACTCTTTTGCTAAAATCAGTCCACACGAAAATCTACAACACCTTTTACAGTGATTCCACTTGGATAATTTAGGAAACTCATAGATCTAACTCTAGAAATTGACCACACTCAAAAATGCGAAATATAATAGGAGATATGGTCAATTGAATTTCATGTTCTATTTTTACCAAAATCTGATTTTTTAACCCTTTGTGATTTCTAAGAAACTTTCAAGTTTTCATATAATAACCAACATAACTTATCATAACACTTACTAATACCACATATACCCATGATTTTCATTAGTCCAAATCTTTTATTATGATTTTCATCATAATCCACGTAAACAGATCATTTCCATAATTTAACAAGGAATGAAATACAAAGGATCATTCACCATTCATGTGGTAATCCACATAGACAGGTTATTCCAACAGAATAATAAAGAATGGAATAATAGAAGGATTCACCATGCATGCGATAGAGACCGCATGCATGAGGTTATTCCCAATGTAATAATAAAGATGGAACTAGGTAAAACGTAAAATGCATGTGAATCGGTAGTAGGCGAGGATATACTCGAAGAAAACTTGTACTACGCTCAAAGCTTTCTTAAACTCTAAAGAAATATGCTCGAGATTATAGAAGAAGAATTCTCTCTATAGTTTCTCTCTCTAGAGTTTTAGTAAATTCGTAAGAAATAATGAATGAATGAGATTCTATTTATAGAAAAATGGACTGCATAGTAACTAATTCATGAACGGTCCAGATTGATTTACTTTAAACGGACGGTCCAGCTTTAAAGAAAAATCTTTTAAATAAAATATAATATATTCTAATTATTGTCTAATAAAATGAATAACTTTATAAAAGTATTATGTTTTATGTATAAAAAGATTTTACTATGCAAAACACTATGCATGCACTATGCAACACTATGCATAATAAAATATAATATATTCTATTTATAGAATAACTTTATAAAAGTATTCTGTTTATATAAAAAGCTTTTCTATTTTATTACATTAATAATACTAATAAAACAAAACTTCATTATCACTTACTTTGAAAAATTTTCAAATGTCACCCTTAACTTTAAACTTTTATCAATATAACTATTCACCAAAATAGAAAAATTGAACACTTTTATTTCATAAAATTTGAGGTCTCACAATCTTCCCTCATTATGAAATTTCGCCCTCGAAATTTACGTACGTACCTGATATTCGAAGAGATGAGAATACCTTGCTTTCTTTTCAGATTGTACCTTCCTGGTTATATCCTCTGTATCATGATTTTTCTATTGCTCATCTCCTGTATTTCAAATATCATTCTAGAACATTGCTTCAAAACAAAGGTTAATTGACATATCATAATTTGTCAACTTATCAAGTAAACAATTTCAGCTTAGGTAAGTCACACACTAGCGAAGTATGTGAGACCCCAAATTTTATGAATAAAGATTTAAATTTCTCAAAATTATTTTTTATATTATGGTGTGGATTTGATGTTATAGTTGTGGGTAATATTTATAAATTTTGCAAAGTATGCAAGTTGTTATATAATATTTGATTGGTCGGGGAATATTCTTTTTATTAGGGAATATCCGTACGACGGCACAATCATTTGTGGACCCCATAACGGAAGTATTGTCGTAGTTAGAAAATGACATAATTATCTTGTTATAAAATAACAAATGAAAATATTACAGTTAAAAACTGTTGAACTACCCATTAGTAAAAAAATGCGAGAATCTGGCGTGGTTGCGTAGTAGCACCTTTGTATATTGGTTATTGATGCTTACGTGAAGAACTTTCGGTTATACTCAATTATTATACAGTAATTGTTGCATCATATCTCACATATTATTGATTCGATTATTGTCACAATATCATCTGCATAATATGATATATTATTAGATCAATAATTGAGATGACAAAGTTATTCATATTATTAAATTGCAATATTTATAATGTCTAGAAGTTCTGTCAATGAGAGGTTTGGTCACCTAATTGCGCGCCAATAGGGAAAAATCCTTATTGGAAAGCCCCCTCTTTCCCGGGAACGACCTGGTTGATAAATATTGTGAGTTATAATATTAATGATGAATGTTATTAAAATTGAGGTTGTGTTCGGAGTTGAATTTGGAGACGCGGACGTGATATTTAAGTCCGGAGTGATGAAATTAGTAAAAATAGTCTATAAACATAAAATTTTCCGGGATTAACTTTTTTGTCAAAAAGTCAACAGTTGACTTTTTTTGGAAAAGTCAAAATTCAAAATTTCAAAATTTATATTATTGATAAAAATAGTTTCATTGTATTAGAATTATTTGTGTTAGTGAAAATCGACATTTATTTCGATAATAATTGATGTCTGGAGGTTATATTGACCAATCAAGTATTTAACTGAATAAATGAGCAATTAATTGCTATTATTTCACATGATTATAACTATTTGTTCCCATGTGTATACTATTATTTCACATTCTTGTTACTATTAGGGGAGTTGGTGCAAGATTGATAATACTTGCATGACTAAGTTAAAATTAGAGGTATAGATGGAGGTACTATACTGTAATTCATATTTTTACATGTCTAGAACTATTGATTCACATGTTTTACTATTGAATCACATTATTTACTATCAGGGGAGGTGGTGCAAGTTTGATAATACTTGCATGACAAAATTAAAAATAAAAGAAAAGAGGAAGGTATTATACTGTAATATTCTGAGCCCCAAAATGTGTAATTATCGAAACTATATTTTCCTATAAATAGAGCTCATTTCTTCATCATTCTTCACCAATTCACTCAAGCTATAGAGAAATTATTATAGAGAGAAATTTTAGAGAGAAAGAAGAATAGAAGTCTGCTACCTCTCTACTCTAGTATCCAGTTTCTTTTTAAGGTAAGGGGTATTATTTCTTTTGTATTCATGAAGAGAACTTCTGTTATTCCATTCTTTATTATTACATTGGAATAACTTTGATATCTGCAGGCTACCCTATACTTGGTGAAATTCTTTTGTTATTCCATTCCTTATTATTATGTTGGAATAACTTGTTTATGCGAAGTACTACATACATGATAAAATTCTTCTATTATTCAGTTCTTTATTATTCTGTCGGAATATCCTGTTGGTTCGTATTACACCTGACCTGGTTCAATTATTTATTATTCCATTCTTTATTATTCAGCCGAATATCGTATACATGCGTTTTCTTGGGACTGGTTCCATTATTCATTATTCTCGCCGGAATATCACATGCAATGCGTTTATTATGGGACTGGTTCCATTATTTATTATTCTTTTGGGAATAACCTGTCTGTGCAGTCTATCACACGCATAGTGAATCCTTCTGTTATTTCATTCTTTATTATTCTGTTGGAATAACCTGTCTATGTTGATTACTACATGCATGGTGAATGATCATTTGTATTCATTCTTATTAAATTTGTGAAAATGATCTGTCTAAAGTGGATTACCGCATGGCAGGCGAAAATCCATTTGCAGTTTTATATATTCTTTATTATACCTAGTTGATTAAAGTTTTAACTTTTATACTCCATGAAATTAGTGGAATATCTTTGATATTTGCGCTTCATCCAGTATCTTTTCATGGAAATATTCTTCTGAACATTCTTGAATTTTACTCTACAAAGAAGTATCATGTTGACAATTTGGACGTTATTAGTTCCTGGATAAATTAATTCTTGAACTTGTTTTTATTGAATTATTATGTCATTGTCATGATGAGTTATGTTGGTTATTATGTGAAAACATGAAAGTTTCTTAGAAATCACAAAGGGTTGAAAATCAGATTTTGGTGAAAATAGAACATGAAATTCAATTGACCATATCTCCTATTATATTTTAATTTTTAAGTGAGGTCAAGTTCTAGAGTTAGATCTATGAGTTTTATAACTTATCCAAGTAGAATCACTAGAAAAGGTGTTGTAAATTTTTGTGTGGACTATTTTTAGCAAAGGAGTCCAAAGCTGTAAAAGAGGAAAATGCTACTACCCTGAATCTTAAAGGGGCTGTTTCGACCACTTAATTTATGAGAAACATTCTGGCCTTTTGGGACATGAAAGTATATGGTATAAATTACCTCCTGTCCAAAAATGAGCTCATTCCGACTTAAAATGAGCAAGTTATGACCATTTCAATATTTAGGTTTTTCCGACGAAAAACGCTATATCCGGAGTTTTATCACTCCGATGATCATGAAATTTAAACTGGAAGCTCACGTTAACATGTGTAAGATCCTGTCAAGATTTGGAAATTTTTGGAGTTAACCTTAAGGTAGCTAATTTCTTAAGGAATTAATTAGAAATTGATTTTTGAAAAATAGTAAATGAATTTTAAAAATTCCGAGAAAAATATATGTTCATTATAGGACTATATTCTGCTAAATTTCAGAAAAGAAATATTTTTGGAACTAATTTGGTATTTTTCATGAAAATGGTTCAGTTACGAACATATGAATTAAATATGTTATGTGAAGTATAAAAACGGGTAAGAAGGATTTTATGGCTTGGAAATTCTATATAAGATATATGCATATTTTTGATGAGGGATTTGATCATTGGTGATGAAATCTTATGAGTATGGCATTTTCGAATGATTAAATGCATTATTTGGTAAAGTGTAAACAATTGAAAAAAAATTGTTTATAAGTTTAAGAAGTGATTAAAATATTGTGATAATATTAATATTATTAAATTATGAGTGGTTGATAATATTTGGATAAATTTAAAGTCTTTAATATTTATCATTGTTTTTGTTTGATTAATGCTTATATCATTGTCATCATCCTCATGCGTATATGGTGATGAAAGTTATCTTTAACTTACGTGCAAAGATGGACTGTTGATTATTGAATTGTGTATCTTTGGCTTACGTGCAAAGATGGATTGTTGATTATTGGTTTTATTGTTTTATATCTTTGGCTTACGTGCAGAGATGGACTTGGTATGATTATGACCAGGGATTATTTATTATAGTCATGACCATTGATGATTTAATGAATATCCTTGGCCCGTAAAGCAGGGATGATTCGATGATGTGGTTTATTTACTAAGCTGAGTCTCAGCGATAAAAATTGATGAAAACATTTTTAATCATAGAAGACAGTAGATTTTATTCTCTACTTGACTTTTCTAATGGATTGCTTGTTCCGCTGCAGTTAAACTTGATGTCTATTGTATTTTATCAGTTTAACATTATTGCAGACTGATGATAATTTATTCTTCATTATCTTAGTCATAATATTTCTTACTTGGTTAGTTGAGCTCTGTTACCAATTGTGACGCCCCCAAAATAAGTCAACACGACCCATTCTGAGTCGCCAGATATCACATTATAAAAATCAAATACAAACTTCATTTATACAACTGTTGAACCGTCGTATAGAATACGACCACAGTTAACTGTGAGTTATAATACAATATTGTCTCATATACAGTATCCAAACTCAAATTATTACAATGCCATATAAAATATAGCAACAAATATTTCAAGACCCCAAAGAATAACAAGAAGATTACTATCATATTCATTCTAATGAGGTGCACTTTTGACGCTTTCAAAGTCGGGTTCTCATCACCCTATTGTTGTTCACCAAAATCAATTATTAAGTGACGTATGAAATACGACACCCACATCTTAGGTCCTCAATACAATTATATATTGTATGTCATACTGTTTTATAATGTATTGAGAAACTTCGACAGTCTCGGACCATCACACTATTTTCCTGTTATCCCCGCTCGACCCAGCTACACTCTTATTACCTGAAAGGAATTTTGAAGCAAAAGGGTGAACACAACTAGCCCAGTAAAGAATATCATGACTAAAGATAACTACATTATCAATAGCTTTCATCAATAATAAATCAGAGATTTAGAACATATGGTAGATGATAAAACTTTTCAACCATAGTTACAGCAGAATGAGCAATCCATTAAAAGAGTCAAATAGACCATCAGATCTATTATCTTCTCCATGTTAAAAGTCCATCAATAATGTTTTATCCCTGTAACATCAATCAACAATTCTTGTCCACAATCATATGAATAACTCATAATCATAATTGTGATTCTGAATTCTTTTTCGCACCCAGGACGACGATAATTTTCATCACATATCTTCACCTGAAACATCAAAAATCATGGTTATACTAAATAACAATTTCTGCTCATAATCATACTAATTAATTCATCTTTGCACTACGGCCAAAGATATTCATTATTATCACATCCATGAATTAATATTTCATTGCTGAGACTCAGCTCAATAATTAATCCACATCATCGAATCATCCCTGTACTACAGGCCAAGGATATTCTTTAGTATCACGACCACGAATTATCTATGCACTACGACCAAAGATAATCGTGTTTTCATCAACGATCCTGATCATGCCATAAAACAATTCATGTTTGCACCCTTGGTCGAAGAGAATCCATAGCCATAATCATACCAAAAACTATCCATCAATGCACTACGACAAATGAGGATTTTTACCACATCATTCGTCATATTACGGTCATGATTATACCGAATAATCCCTGGTCATAATCACGCCAAGTCCATCTATGCACTACGGGCCAAAGATGACTTTTACCACATCATTTGTAACATTATGGTCATGATTATACCGAATAATCCCTGGTCATAATTATACCAAGTCCATCTATGCACTACAGGCCACATATGACTTTCAACATAATATATATACATGAGGATGATGACAATGATATAAGTATTAATCAAACGAAAACAAGGATACATATTAAAGAATTTAAATTTATCCAAATATTATCCATCATTTAATAAACTCATGATCTAATATTGTTAATATTATAGCAATATTTTAATTACTTCTTAAACTTATAAACAATTTATTTCAATTATTTACACTTTATCAAATAATACATTTAATCATTCAAAAATATCATACTCATAAGATTTCATCACCAATGATCAAATCACTCATCAAAAATCTACACATACCTTATATAGGAATTTCAAGCCATAAAATCCTATTTACCAATTTTTAATTTCATATAACATATTTAATTCATATGTTCGTAACTAAACTATTTTCATGAAAAATACCAAATCAGTCCAAAAAATTATTCTTTTCTGAAATTTAGCATAATATAGTCCCATATTGAACATATATTTTTCTCAGAATTTTTAAAATTCATTTACTATTTTTCAAAAATCAATTTCTAATTAATTCCTTAAGAAATTAGCTACCTCAAGGTTAACTCCAAAAATTCCCAAATCTTGGCAGGATCTTACACATATTAACGTGAGCTTCCAGTTTAAATTTCATGGTCATCGGAGTTATAAAACTCCGGTTATAGCGTTTTTCGTCGGAAAAACCTAAATATTGAAATGGTCATAACTTGCTCATTTTAAGTCGGAATGAGCTTATTTTTGGATAGGAGGTACTTTATACCATATACTTTCATGTCCCAAAAGGCTGGAATATTTCTCATAAATTAAGTGGCCGAATCATCCCTTTTAAAATCTGGATAGTAGCTATTTTTGATTTTTGCAGCCTTTGACTTCTTTGCTAAAATCAGTCCACGCGAAAATCTACAACACCTTTTACAGTGATTCCACTTGGATAATTTAGGAAACTCATAGATCTAACTCTAGAACTTGACCACACTCAAAAATTCAAAATATAATAGGAGATATGGTCAATTGAATTTCATGTTCCATTTTTACCAAAATTTAATTTTTCAACCCTTTGTGAATTCTAAGAAACTTTCATGTTTTCATATAATAACCAACATAACTTATCATAACACTTACTAATACCACATATACCCATGATTTTCATTAGTCCAATGTTTTTATTATGACTTTCATCATAATCCACGTAAACAGATCATTTTCACAATTTAACAAGGAATGAAATACAAAGGATCATTCACCATGCATGTGGTAATCCACATAGACAGGTTATTCCAATAGAATAATAAAGAATGAAATAACAGAAGGATTCACCATGCATGTGATAGAGACCGCACAGACAGATTATTCCCAACAAAATAATAAAAGCGGAACCCAGTCCCGTAAAAACGCATGACGAGGATATTCCAAAGCAGAATAATAAAGAATGGAATAACAACAAAAATCACCATGCATGTGATAGAGCGCATGCATAAAAGTTATTCCAGCGAATAATAAATAATGGAACCGGTCGAGTAGTAATGCACTTGTACAAGATATTAAACGAATAATAAAGAATGGAATAACAACGAAATCACCGGTATACAGAATCAGCGTATCTGAGTTATTCAATAGAATAATAAAGAATGGAATAACAACGAATTCACGGTGTATACTGAGAATCTGCGTATCTGAGGTTATTCAATGAGAATATTAATAATGGAATAACAACATAATTCACCAGGTATACGATAATCTGCGTATATAGGTTATTCCAACAGAATAATAAAGAATGGAATAACAGAAGTTCTCTTCATGAATACAAAAGAAATAATACCCCTTACGAGTACAACAAATAATATCCCTTACCTTTGAAAGAAGAGTATTTTGATTGGTAGGGCGAGGATATACTCGAAGAAAACTTATACTACGCTCAAAGCTTTCTTAAAATCTAAAGAAATATGCTCGAGATTATAGAAGAAGAATTCTCTCTATAGTTTCTCTCTCTAGAGTTTCAGTAAATTCGTAAGAAATAATGAATGAATGAGCTTCTATTTATAGAAGAATGGACTGCATAGTAACTAATTCATGAACGGTCCAGATTGATTTACTTTAAATGGACGGTCCAGATTTAAAGAAAAATCTTTTAAATAAAATATAATATATTCTAATTATTGTCTAATAAAACAAATAACTTTATAAAAGTATTCTGTTTTATATATAAAAAGATTTTACTATGCAAAACACTATACAGACACTATGCAACACTATGCATAATAAAATATAATATATTCTAATTATTATCTAATAAAATAAACAACTTTATAAAAGTATACATTTTATATAAAAAAATATTACTATACAAAATACTATGCATAATAGAATATAATATATTCTATTTATAGAATAATTTTATAAAAGTATTCTATTTTATATAAAAAGCTTTTCTGTTTTATTACATTAATAATACTAATAAAACAAAACTTCATCATCACTTACTTTAAACAAAATTCAAATGTCACCCTTAACTTTAAACTTTTACCAATTTAACTATTCACCAAAATAAAAAAATTGAACACTTTTATTTCATAAAATTCGGGGTCTCACAAATGATGTCTAAAAAGTTCTGTCGAGGAAAGGGGTTTGGTCACCTAATTGCGCGCCATTAAGGAGAAATCCTTATCGGAAAGCCCCCTCTTCCATGGGAATGATCTGGTTGTTAATATTGTGAGTTATAATATTAATAATGAATGTGTTTTGTGAAGCCAAGTGAATTGATATAAATAGAGAGAATTTTTATGAAGTATTTGTTATAAATTTTGCTTATTACATGGACCCCCACTTACTCATTTTTCAAAATAATCGGTAGAAAGTTATAAAGTATATATATATATATATATATATATATATATATATATATAATGTGTGTGATGTGGATGTGTGTGTGTGATGTGGTAATGCCATGGGAAAAGGGAGTGTGGGTGTGTTGTCGGGGGAAAGAGGGAGTATATATTTTATATATTAGTAAGTTCCTTGGGGTAAAGGGCTTATATGTATATATAATATTTTATTTAGAGTTTTCGTTTTATTAGAATATTTTATTGCATAGTGCAGCATAGTAAATCAAATTTTTTCACCGGTTGAGCACCCGTGAATCCTTGTCACTGTGCGTCCATGATTATTTTCTAAATAGTATCCTTCCATTCTCCTATTAATAGGATGCTTAGTTTAGAAATGAAAATCACACCAGAATCAGTGAATTCTTCTTCTATAATATCGAGCGTATTTCTTTAGAGTTTAAGGAAGCTTTGAGTGTAAAAAGAAATACAAGTTTTCTTCAAGAATATCTCCACCCTACTAGTCAAAAATACTCTCCTTTTAAGGTAAGGGATATTATTTTTGTTCAATATTTGTAAGAAATAAAATTTTCTTCCATACTCTGTAGTATGTAAGAAATATTATTTCGTTTTAGTTTTCGAATTCTACACCCATTTTGTTAAATATTGCTTTTATACTCCTTGAAATTAGTAGAATATCCTTGAAATTTACGCTTTATCGAGTATCTTTTCATGAGAATATTTTTCTGAACATTCTTGTTAAATTTTAATCTTTTCATGCCGAGGTACTATTCACGGGATACTATTCATGAAGTACTATTCACCCGAAAAATTGATTTCTTTTCTGTCCAAATTATTTTTGATACATGAATATTATTCTTGAATTTTACTCCACAAAGTAGTTATCAGATAGTAGATATTATGCTCTACTTGACTTTTCTTATGGATTATTTATTTCGCTGCAGTTAAACTTGTTGTCTATTATATTCTATCAATTTAACATTGTTGAAGGCTAACGATAATTTATTCTACATTGTCTTAGTCATAATATTCTTTATTGGGCTAGTTGAGCTCACCCTTTACTTTCATTATTCTCTTCAGGAAATGAGAATATAGCTGAGATTAGTTGAGGAATGGAGTGATGGTCTATATGGTTACTTTAGTAGTTTTCACTATTCTGTGAAATAGTGTACTAATATTTGTAATGAGGACTTCATTTGAGTTTAGATATTGTCTAAGAGACAATATTCGTGTTAAAACTCTCAGCTTATGTTACACGACTGTTGTATAAATTTTGTATTTGTATCTTGTACCATGTATTTGGCGACTCAGAATGGGTAATGTATAACTATTTTGGGGGCGTCATAGTTGGTATCAAAGCTTAGGGATATGATCCCTGGCTGAGATGTGAGGCTAGAACTAGGAGGGGAGAGACGAGTAATTCCTTCGCTAGTATGACCTGCCTAAGTTTATTTGTTATTTAATTGGTCGGTCAGAATATATTGATAATATATGGTATGTTAATTAACCCTTGTTTTGTGGCATTATTTGAAAATGACATCTAAAAATGTTGAGATAAGCAATGGAGCACAGGAGACCGTTGAGTCACCACAGATCAATAACCAATATAATGTACATCAGGAAGGTAACAATCCTCATGTAAACAACAACACCGATCAAATGATGGTCATCGCTAAGCAATGGGGTGTTTAGGATCTTTTTTCAATTCATGCAACATCAGGAAAGAGAGACTCCTATGCAAAATGCACGTGGAAACACTGGTAACTCACAGATGGTCACCGCTAAGCAATTCAAGGAGCTGGGACCATCGGAGTTTTTAGGAAAGCCAGAACCACTTAAGGCAGAGACGTGGATTAAGCAGATCACCAAGATATTTGATGTCTTGGGATGCTTCGAGGAGAAAAAAAATTCCCTTTGCCACCTTCATGTTGCGAGGAGTGGCAGATTATTGGTGGGAATCTGTAAAACGTACTCAGCCTGCCGTACTAAAGATGTCTTGGGAGAAGTTCCAAGAATTGTTCAACGACAAGTACTTTCCTGATAGTATTCGTCACATGAAGGAGGTGGAATTCATCAAGCTAGAGCAAAAAAATATGATCGTGTCGCAGTACGAGGCTAAGTTTGCGGAGTTATCCTGGTTTAAATCCCATTTGGTAGATAATGAGGAGCATATGACGCGAATGTTTCTAAGAGGTTTGAGACCCGAAATACGTTAATACCTCATTTCTTACAAACTTTGCTTGTATTCAAATGTTGTGAATATGGCTTAGTTATTGGAGCGCGATAATGAGTCAGCCCAACCAAAAGATAGCAGCCCGTAAAACGATAATACCAGTGGTAGCAGTCATCTAATCGGTGACAATAAACGTGGAGGAAATCAACATGCCAAAAATGGTAACCACTTTGGTGGTAACCCTGGCCAATATAATAGAAGAAATGAATCAAGTGAAAATTTTAAGAAGAGAAGGTTCAATAATGATTGAAGGACAACAACACCTGTTTTCAAGGAAAGAGAACGACCACCGGTTGTATGCTTCAAATGCAAAGGGGAGGGACACATCAGTCCAAACTGTATGCAGCAACCCAAAGCATGTTATAATTGCAAAAGAGAAGGTCACTTAGCCCGATTTTGTCGTGTAATGAAGTCAAGTCCAGCTGGGATGGAGACACTAAAGGCCATTCCAGACAATTCAAACCCAGTAGTTCAAGGGATAGTGTTTGTCGTGACCTCCCAAAAAGCGAGGAACCCGAACGAGTTTATCACGGGTAAGATAATCATAAACTCTTGAAAAATTTATACCTTATTTGATACCAATGCTACCCATTCTTTTATTTCTTCTACTTGCGCTCAACGTTTAAATTTAACTCCGGAGAAATTAGACTTTGACTTATCTGTTGAAACTCTGTTGGGAGAAACCTTCATCACATCCACTGTTTATAAGTCTTGTCTGAATCAAATCGGTACCCTCACATTACATGTCGATCTTATCTCTTTGAAAATACTTGCATTTGATATGATTTTAGGGATTGATTGGTTAACTACTCGTCATGCTAAAATTGATTATTTTCGTAAGGTTGTTAAGTTTCATATTCTTAACCAACCTATTATGCGAATTCAAGCAACCAAACCACTAAAGTCTATCACTGTCATATCAAGCCACAAAGCAATTCGTTTATTGAAAAACGGATGTCAAGCTTTCTTAGCCCATATCACAGATTTAAACAAAAATACGTCAGATTTGAATGATATTTCTATTGTTAATAAATTTCTTTATGTATTCCCTGAAGAACTTCCTAGCCTACCCCCAGAGCTAGAAATCGAGTTTTGTATTGACCTTGAACCCGGTCCAAAACCCATTTCCAAAGACCCATATCGAATGGCTCCTATTGAACTTCAGGAGTTAAAAGCCTAACTGCAAGAATTGTTAAACATTGGTTTCATTTGTCCTAGTACGTCTCTTTGGGGTGCTCCTGTTCTATTCGTAAAGAAGAAAGATGGAAGTATGCGACTTTGTATTGACTATCGGGAGTTGAATCATGTCACCATCAAAAATAAAATTGCATTACCTCGTATTGATGACTGTTTGACCGATTACAAGGTGCCAAATTCTTTTCAAAGATCGATCTTTGTTCCGAATATCATCAGTTAAATATTAAAACTGATGACATTCTAAAGACTACTTTCAGAACTCGGTACGGGCATTATGAATTCCTAGTCATGTCTTTTGGATTGACATATGCTCCTGATGCGTTCATGGATATGATGAACTGAGTATTCAAGGAATATTTGGATCATTTTGTGATTGTCTTTATTGATGACATCCTCATTTACTCCAAAAGCCATGAAGATCATGACCAACACTTGAGGCTGATACTCCAAAAGCTTTATGAAAACAAGCTATATGCCAAGTTGATGAAATACGAGTTCTGGCTTGAAATAGTAGCATTCCTTGGGTACGTGATATTAAATCACAGAATATCTGTTGACCCAACGAAGATTGAAGCAATTCAAAGCCGGGAGCAACCTAAGTCAGTAACTGAAGTACATAGCTTTCTGGGCTTAGATGGTTATTATCGGAGATTCGTGGAAGGATTTTCTCGTATCGCTACTTCATTAACTCAGCTGACTCGAAAAGATACAAAATTTTGGTATAATCATGACCTGTAATGTTATAAATGATGTGGTAAAAGTCATCATTGGCCTGTAGTGCATTGATGGACAGTTGTTTGCATGATCATGACCATTGGTGATAATAACGAAGATCCTTGGCCCGTAGTGCATGGATGATTTGTGGATGTGATAATAATGAATATCCTTGGCACGTAGTGCATGAATAATTCAGTGATGTGGATTATTTATTGAGCTGAGTCTAAGTGATAAAATTGATGATAAACATTTAAATTATAGAAGATAGTAGATGTTATGCTCTATTTGACTCTTCTTATGGATTGTTTATTCCGCTATAGTTAAACTTGTTGTCAATTGTATTCTATCAGTTTAACACTGTTGAAGGCTAACGATAATTTGTTATGCATTATCTAAGTCATAATATTCTTTACTGGGCTAGTTGAGCTCACCCTTTGCTTTCATTGTTCTCTACAGGAAATGAGAATATAGCTGGAACTAGTCGGAGAATGGAGTGACGGTCCAGATGGTTGCTTTAGTATTCCTCACTATTCAGTGAAATAGTGTAATAATATTTGTAATGAGGATTTCATTTGAGTTTGGATATTATCTAGGAGATAATATTCATGTTAAAACTCTCAGCTTATGTTACACGACAGTTGTATAAAGTTTGTATTTAGATTCTGTATCATGTATTTGGCGACTCAAAATGGGTGATGTATACCTATTTTGGGGATGTCACAATAATTAAATTATCTAAAATAATATTGAAGCTTTTAATTAGATTTTTATTGAAAATAAACTTGATAATTATCTAATAACGCAATTAGGACTTCGAATTAATACCGAAATCAAACTAGATTAAAATAGTTTGACTTGATAACTGTTCTTATAAGTTCTAACGACGGTTGTGAATACGTGATAATGTGTTTAAGCTTTATGATGACTGTAAATAGCAGTATTATGTGTTGTAATGTATTATTCTAATTGAAAGAATAATCTTATTAATGATAGGTCTTTGTATTAAAGATTAAACAAATTGTGTAACAACAAGCAGTGATCAAGGCAAATATCCTTACCCTTGCATTTACTTTATGCAATGGATCTTTGTAAGCGAGTTTCTTAACTCTATCTTTTATTAAGAAAGTATCTAAATCATCGTGTAATCAAGTATCCTATATATAACTTTGAAATTATATACAAGCCTGTGATGCCCCCAAAATAAGTATACACAACCCATTCTCAGTCGCCAAATACAAGGTATATAATTCAAATACAAACTTAATTATACAAATGTCGTGTAAAATACGACAAAACGTAGCTGAGAGTTTTAACACGAATATTTTCTTGTAGACAATATCCAAACACAACTAAAGTCCACATTACAATTATTATCACACTATTTCATAGAATAGTGATGACTACTATAGCCACCAGCTTGGAACATCACTCCATTCCCCGACTAGTCCCAGCTATATTCTCATTTCCTGAAGAGAACAATGAAAGTAAAGGGTGAGCTTAACTAGCCCAATAAAGAATATTATGACTAAGATAATACAGAATAAATTATTGTTAGCCTTCAACAATGTTAAACCGATAGAATACAATAGACAACAAGTTTAACTGGAGCGGAACAAACAATCCATTAGAAGAGTCAAGTAGAGCATGATATCTAATATCTTTTATGATTGCAAAGTTTATCATCAATTTTATCGCTATGACTCAGCTCAATAAATAATCCACATCACTGAATTATCCATGCATTATGGGCAAAGGATATTCATTATTATCACATCCACGAATCATCCATGCACTACGGGCCAAGGATATTCGTTATTATCACCAATGGTCATGATCATGCCAACAACTGTCCATCAATGCATTACGGGCCAATAAGAACTTTTACCACATCATTTGTAACATTACAGGTCATGATTATACCGAACAATCCCTGGTAATAATCATTCCAATCAACAGTTCATCTATGTACTACGGGCCAAAGATGACTTTCATCACAATATAAGCATGAGGATGATGACAATGATATAAGAAATCAATCAAATGAAATCAAGGATAAATATTAAAGAATTTAAATTTATCCAGAGTTTAAAAATATCCAAATTGACAACATGATAATTGCTTTGTGGAGTAAAATTCAAGAATAATATCCATGTATCAAAAATAATTTAGACAGAAAAGAAATCATTTTTTCCGAGTGAATAGTACCCAGGTGAATAGTACTTTCGTGAATAGTACCCCTTGAATAGTACCATGATATGAAAAGATTAAAATTTAACTAGAATGTTCAGAAAAATATTCCCGTGAAAAGATACTCGATGAAGGTCAAATTTCAAGGATATTCTACTAATTTCGAGGAGTATGGAAGCAACATTTAACAAAATGAGTGTAGAATTCTGAATCTAAAATAAAATAATATTACTTATATACTATAGAGTGTGGAAGAAAATATTATTTCTTACAAATATTGAACAAAAATAACATCCATTACCTTCAAAAGAGAGTATTTCTGACTGGTAGGGCGATGATATTCTTGAAGAAATCTTGCACTATTTTCCACACTCAAAGCTTCCTTAAACTATAAAGAAATACGCTCAATATTATAGAAGAAGAATTCTCTAATTCCGGTGTAATTTTCAATTCTAAACTAAGCATCTTATTTATAGGAAAATGGCAAGGCACTATTTGAATTTAGAAAATCACGGGTGAATTGTAAGAATCACGGACGAATTCTTCACACACGAATTCTAAATTATTTTTTATTTTACTATATTGCACTATGAAGCAATATGCAAACACTATGCAACATTATGCATAATAAAATATACTATATTCTATTTTCTCTAAATATCATTTTGAATATTATGGTGTGAATTTGATATAATGTTATAGTTGTGGGTAATATTTACAAATTTTACAAAGTAAGTAAGTTGTCATAAAGTATTCGTTTGGTCGGGGAATATTAATTTTATTTGGGGATATTTGTACGACGACATAATCATTGGTGGATCCCACAACAAAATTACTGTCGGAGTTAGAAAACGACATAAATAACTTTTTAAAAAAATAACGGCAAAAGTTTTACCGTTAAATGTTGAAATACCAGGTGATAAAAGTACAGTAATACATAGTAGCACACGGTATTATACAGTATCTTTGATTATTGATTCTTACGTGAGAAGTCACTCAGTTATACTCAATTATTGCCACAATAATTACTGCATAGTATATCTCACGTTATTGATTTAATTATTGTCACAATATTTTATATTATTAAATCAATAATTGAGACAACAAAGTTATTCATATTATTATTTGCATTATTGACAATGTGTAGAAAGTTCTGTCGAGGAAAGGGGTTTGGTCACCTAATTGCGCGCCAATGAGGAGAAGTCCTTATCGGAAAGCCCCCTCTTTCATGGGAATGATCTGGTTATTAATATTGTGAGTTATAATATTAATGATAAATGTTATTGAAAATGTGTTTAGTGAAGCCAAGTGAATTGAGATAAATGGAGGGATTTTAATGAAGTATTTGTTGTAAGTTTGACTTATTACATGGACCCCCACTTACCAATTATTGAGCGCCCGTGATTCCTACACTATTCACCTATGATTTTCTGAATTCAAATAGTGCCTTGTCATTCTCCTATAAATAGGATGCTTAGTTTAGAATTTAAAATCACACCAGAATCAGAGAATTCTTCTTCTATTATATTGAGCGTATTTCTTTTGAGTTTAAGGAAGCTTTGAGCGTAGAAAACAGTATAAGTTTTCTTCAATAATATCCCCGCCCTACCAGCCAGAAATACTCCTTTTAAGGTAAGGGATAATATTTTTGTTCAATATTCGTATGAAATAATTTTTTCTTCCATACTTTGTTGTATGTAAGTAATATTATTTCATTTTAGATTCTGAATTCTACACTTATTTTGTTAATTATTGCTTCTATACTCCTTGAAATTTATAGAATATCCTTAAAATTTTCACTTCATCTAGTATCGTTTCACAAGAATATTTTTCTGAACATTCTTGTTAAATTTTGATCTTTTCATGTCAGGGTACTATTCATAGGGTACTATTCATGGGATACTTTTCACGAAGTACTATTCATAGGGTACTACTCACTCGGGTACTATTCACCCGGGGTACTATTCATGACAGAAATTGATTTCTTTTCTGTCCAAATTATTTTTGATACAATATTATTCTTGAATTTTACTCCACAAAACAATTATCATGTTGACAATTTGGACATTTTTAAACTCTGGATAAATTTAATGTCTTTAATATTTATCCTTGATTTTGTTTGATTGATGTTTATATCATTTTCATCATCATCATGCTTATATTGTGATAAAAGTCATCTTTGGCCCGTAGTGCATAGATGGACTTTTGATAGGTATGATTATAACTATGTATCGGTATAATCATGACCTGTATTGTTACAAATGATGTGGTAAAAATCCTCATTGGCCCGTAGTGCATTGATGGACAGTTATTGGCATGATCATGACCACTGGTGATACTAACAAATATCCTTGGCCCGTAGTGCATGGATAATTCATGGATGTGATAATAATGAATATCCTTGGCCTGTAGTGCATGGATAATTCATGGATGTGATACTAACGAATATCCTTGGCCCGTAGTGCATGGATAATTCAATGATGTGGATTATTTATTGAGTTATGTTAAAACGATAAAATATTAATGATGAACTTTTAAATCAAAGAAGATTGTAGATATTATGCTCTACTTGACTCTTCTAATGGATTGTTTGTTCCGTTGCAGTTGAACTTGTTGTCTATTGTACTCTATCAGTTTAACACTGTTGAAGGCTAACTATAAATTATTCTGAATTATCTTAGTCATAATATTCTTTACTGGGCTAGTTGAGCTCACCCTTTGCTTTCATTGTTCTCTTCAAGATATGAGAATATAGCTGGGACTAGTCGGAGAATGGAGTGACGGTTCGAGATGGTGTCTATAGTAGTCCTCACTATTCTATGAAATAGTGTGTTAATAAATATAATAAGGACTCCATTTAAGTTTGGATATTGTCTACGAGACAATATTCGTGTTAAAACTCTGAGCTAAGTTTTGTAGTGTTGTATTAATGAAGTTTGTAGATTCTGTACCATGTATTTGGTGACTTAGAATGGGTTGTGTATACCAATTTTTGGCAATCACAGTTGGTATCAAAGCCATAAGTAAAGAGCCCCAAGCCTTTATCTGGTGACTTCTAAGTCTTGGGATGCACCGAAGCCATACTTTCCGTAGGGGACATCGTGAATAACGGTGGCAAGTTGATAGGTATCATTGTGATGTGCTATCCAAGTCTTGGATGCGAGTCACAGTTGGTATCAAAGCTTAGGGATATGATCCCTGGCAGAGATTTGAGGCTAGAACTAGGTGGGGAGAAATGGGTAAATCCTTCGCTAGTATGACCTACCTAAGCTTATTTGTTATTTAATTGGTCGATTATAATATAGGGATAATATGTGGCATCTCAAGTAACCCTTATTTTGTGGCAGTGTTTGAAAATGGCATCTGAAAATGTTGAGATAAGCAATGAAGCACATCAGACCGTTGTTTCACCACCGATCAATACCCAGGATAATGTGCATTATGAAAGTAATAATCCTCATATAAACAACAACATAGACTAAATAATGAACGATGGGGTGTTTAGGAGCTTTTTTTAATTCATGCAACATCAGGTGAGAGAGACTCCTGTTCAAAATGCAGGTGGAAACACTGGCAACTCTCCGATGGTCACCGCTAAATAATTCAAGGAGCTGGGACCATCGGAGTTTTTGGGAAAGCCAGAACCACTTAAGGCAGAGACGTGGATTACACAGATCACCAAGATATTTGGTGTCTTGGGATGCTCCGAGGAGCAAAAGGTTCCCTTTGCCACCTTCATGTTGCGAGGAGAGGTAGGTCATTAGTGGGAATCTGTAAAACGTACTCACCCTGCCGCGCTAAAGATGTCTTGGGAGAAGTTCCAAGAATTGTTCAACGACAAGTATTTTCCCGAAAGTATACGTCATATGAAGGAGGTAGAATTCATCAAGATGGAGTTAAAATATATGACCTTGTCGCAATATGAGACTAAATTTGCAGAGTTATCCTGGTTTGCATCCCATTTGGTAGATAATGTGGAGCGTATGACGCGAATATTTCTAAGAGGTTTGAAACCTGAAATACGTCAATACCTCATTTCTCACAAACTTTACTTTTATCCAGATGTTGTGAATAGGACTCAGTTATTGGAGCGCGATTATGAGTCAGCTCAACCAAAAGAT
Source organism: Panax quinquefolius (assembly GCA_020205615.1). Classification (NCBI taxonomy): domain Eukaryota; kingdom Viridiplantae; phylum Streptophyta; class Magnoliopsida; order Apiales; family Araliaceae; genus Panax; species Panax quinquefolius. The sequence continues at coordinate 164,611,966 of CM035156.1, forward strand.
AACGACCAAAAACACGATAATAATCGTACCGGTGGCAAAGACCATCGAAATAATGATAACCATCGTGGAGGAAATTATCAATCCAGAAATGGAAACCACTTCGGTGGTAATCATGGCCAAGATGATAGCAGAGGTAAACCAAGTGGGAACAACTTTAAGAAAAGAAGGTTCAACAATGACATCGTAAAGACGTCGACAGCAGCACCAGCACCCATTTTCAAGGAATGAGAACGACCACCGGTCGTATGCTACAAATGTGGAGAGGAGGAACACATCTGTCCAAACTGTATGCAGAAACCCAAAGCGTGTTTCAATTGTGGAAGAAAAGGTCTCTTAGATCGATTTTGTCGTGTAGTGAAGTCAAGTCCAGCTGGGATGGAGACACCAAAGGCCATCCCAAATAAGTCAAAGCCGGTAGTTCAAGGGAACGCGTTTATCGTGACCTCCTAAAAAGAGAGGAACCCGAACGAGGTTATCCGGGTAAGCTAATCATAAACTCTTGTGAAGTCTATACCTTATTTGATACCAGTTCTACCCATTCTTTTATTGCACCTAATTGTGCTCAACATTTAAACTTGACTCCGGAGAAATTAGGCTTTGAATTATCAGTTGAAACTTCGTTAGGAGAAACCTTCGTTACATCCACCATTTAAAAATCTTGTTTGATTCAAATCGATACCCTCACATTACCTGTTGATCTCATCTCTTTGAAAATACTTGCATTTGATGTGATTTTAGGGATCGATTGGTTAACTACTAATCATGCTAAAATTGATTGTTTTAGTAAGGTTGATAGCTTTCATAATCCTAACCAATATGTTATGCGAATTCAAGCAATAAAACCACTAAAGTCAATCACTGTCATATCAAGCCATAAAGCCATTCGTTTATTAAAAAATGGATGTCAAGCTTTCTTTGCCCATGTCATAGATTTAAATAAAAATACGTCAGATTTGAATGATATTTCTATTGTTAATAAATTTCCTGACGTATTCCCTGAAGAACTTCCTGGCCTACCCCCAAAGTGGGAAATTGAATTTTGTATCAACCTTGAACCCGATACCAAACCCTCAAATATTCATTCACCTAGAATGAACGTTACATGCGCCAAAGACATTGGCTCGAGCTGTTGAAAGATTACGATCATACCATTCAATACCATCTTGAAAAAGCAAACGTGGTAGCTGACGCATTGAGTAGAAGATCGTATGCGGGTATGAGTGCGATGTTGTTAACACAAAGACCCATTTCGTATAACTTGTAAATGATGGAGATGGAGTTAAAGACTCTAAGGACCCACGTGATGATGTCAAATATATGATTAGAACTGACTTTAATCGATATAGTTAAAGCTGCTTATGCTACAAACTCAGGGCTGGTAAGTCAAAGTCTAATTTCCCGAGAGTCAAATTTAAACGTTGAGCACAAGTAGGTGAAATAAAAGAATGGGTATAACTGGTATCAAATAAGGTATATACTTCGCAAGATTTTATGATTAGCTTACCCATGATGACTTCGTTCGGGTTCCTCACTTTTTAGGATGTCACGACAAACGCTCTCCCTTGAACTACCAGCTTTGACTTGTCCGGGATAACCTTTGGTGTCTCTATCTCAGCTGGACTTGACTTCACTACACGATAAAATCAGGCTAGGTAACCTTCTCTTCTGCAATTATAACACGCTTTGGGTTACTGCGTACAATTTAGACTGATGTGTCCCTCCCTTTCGCATTTATAGCATACTATCGGTGGTCATTATTCTTCCATGAAAACAGGTGTTGGTGCTGCTGTTCTTCTATCATTATTGAACCTTCTCTTCTTGAAATTTCCACTTGACTCATTTCTTCTATTATCTTGGCCAGGGTTACCATTGAAGTGGTTACCATTTCTGGCATGTTGATTTCCTCCACGTTTGTTGTCACCGCTTCGATGACTACTACCACTAGTATTATCATTTTACCGGTTGTTCTCTCTTGGTTAGGTTGACTCATTATCGCGCTCCAATAACTGAGCCCTATTCACAACATCTGAATGCAATCAAAGTTTTTAAGAAATGAGGCATTGACGCATTTTGGGTTTCAAACCTCATAGAAACATCTGCATCATTAGCTCCTCATTATCAACCAAATGGAATGCAAACCGGGATAACTCGGAAAACTTAGCCTCGTACTGCAACACGGTCATATTGTTTTGCTTCAATTTAATGAATTCCACCTCCTTCATGTGACGAATACTTTCGGGAAAGTACTTGTTGATAAACAATTCTTGGAACTTCTCCCAAGACATCTTTAGTGCGGCAGGCTGAGTATGTTTTATAGATTCCCACCAATGATCTGCCTCTCCTTGCAACCTGAAGGTGGCAAATGGAACCTTTTGCTCCTCGGAGCATCCCAAGATATCAAATATCTTGGTGATCTGCTTAATCCACGTCTCTGCCTTAAGTGGTTCTGGCTTTCCCAAAAACTCTGGTGGTCCTAGCTCCTTGAATTTCTTAGTGGTGACCATCCTGGAGTTGCCAGTGTTTCCACCTGCATTTTGAACAGGAGTCTCTCTCGCTTGGTGTTGCAAGAATTGTAGAAAGCTCCTAAACACCTCGTCATTCATCATTTGGTCGGTATTGTTGTTTATATGAGGATTATTGCCTTTCTGATGCACATTATCCTGGTTATTGATCGTCGGTGACTCAACGGTCTGATGTGCTCCATTGTTTATCTCAACATTTTTAAATGCCATTTTCAAACACTACCACAAAATAAGGGTTAATTGACATGCCACATATTATCCCTATACTCTGACCGACCAATTAAATAACAATTAAGATTAGGTAGGTCATACTAGTGAATGATTTACCAGTCTCTCCCCTCCTAGTTCTAGCCTCACATCTCAGCCAGGGATCATATCCCTAAGCTTTGATACTAACTGTGACGCCCTCAAAATAGGTATACATAACCCATTTTGAGTCGCCAAATACATGGTACATAATTCAAATACAAACTTAATTATACAACTATCGTGTAAAATACGAGAAAACATAGCTGAGAGTTTTAACACGAATATTGTCTCGTAGACAATATCAAAACTCAAATGATGTCTTCATTACAATTATTATCACACTATTTCATAGAATAGTGATGACTACTATAGCCACTAGCTTGGAGCATCACTCCATTCCCCAACTAGTCTCAACTATATTCTCATTTCCTAAAGAGAACAATGAAAGCAAAGGGTGAGCTCAACTAGCCCAATAAAGAATATTATGACTAAGATAATATAGAATAAATTATCGTTAGCCTTCAACAGTGTTAAACTGATAGAATACAGTAGACAACAAGGTTAACTGCAGTGGAACAAACAATCCATTAAAAGAGTCAAGTAAAGCATGATATCTACTATCTTTTATGATTTAAAAGTTTGTCATCAATTTTATCGCTGTGACTCAGCTCAATAAATAATCAATTTTTTCGAGTGAATAGTACTTTTGTGAATAGTACCACGTGAATAGTACCCTGACATGAAAAGATTAAAATTTAACAAGAAAGTTCAAAAAAATATTCCCGTGAAAAGATACTCGATGAAGTGCAAATTTCAAGGATATTCTACTAATTTCAAGGAGTATGAAAGCAACATTTAACAAAATGAGTGTAGAATTCAGAATCTGAAACGAAATAATATTACTTACATACTATAGAGTATAGAAGAAAATATTATTTCTTATGAATGTTGAACAAAAATAGCATCCCTTACTTTCAAAGGAGAGTATTTCTGACTGGTAGGGCGGAGATATTCTTGAAGAAATCTTGCACTATTTTCTACACTTAAAGCTTCTTTAAACTCTAAAGAAATACGCTCAATATTATAGAAGAAGAATTCTCTGATTCTGGTATAATTTTCAATTCTAAACTAAGCATCCTATTTATAGGAGAATGGGAGGACAATATTTGAATTTAGAAAATCACAGGTGAACAATAAGAATCACAGACGAATTCTTCACGGATGAATTCTGATTTTTTTTTGATTTTACTATGCTGCACTGTGCATCATTATGCAAACACTATGCAGTACTATGCAACATTATTCATAATAAAATATAATATATTCTATTTTATATAAAAAATAAAACTAATAATATATATATACACTATACACATACTTCACACATAAGACACACATACACACACACACACACACACACACACACACACATATATATATATATATATATATATATATAACTGAGATAACTTTCTACCGACGATTTAAAAAAAATGGGTAAGTGGGGGTCCATGCAATAAGCCAAATTTATAACAAATACTTCATAAAAATTCCCTCTATTTATCTCAATTCACTTGGCTTCTCAAAACATATTTTTAATAATATTTTTTTTATCATTAATATTATAACTCACAATATTAACAACCAGATCATTCCCATGAAAGAAGGGGCTTTCCGATAAGGACTTCTCTTTATTGGCGCGCAATTAGGTGACCAAACCCCTTTCCTTGACAGAAATTTCTAGACATCGTCAATAATGTAAATTATTATATGAATAACTTTGTTGTTTCAATTATTGATTTAATAATATAAAATATTTTAGGAATAATTGAATCAATAACGTGGGATACTATGCAGCAATTACTGTGACAATAATTGAATAAAACTGAGTGACTTCTCACATAAGCATCAATACTCTAAGATACTGTACAATACCGGGTGCTACTATGCAACCACGTGTATTACTTTACTTTTATAACCTGGTATTTCAACAGTTAACGGTAAAACTTTAGTCGTTATTTTTATAAAAAGTTATTTCTATCATTGTCCAACTCCGACAGTAATTCTGTTGTGGGGTCCATCAATGATTGTGCCGTCGTATGAATATTCCCTGTTAAAACGAATATTCCCCGACCAAACGAATATTTTATATCAACTTGCTTACTTTACAAAATTTATAAATATTACCCACAGCTATAACATTATATCAAATCGACACCTTATTATTCAAAAAGATACTTCAAGAAAATTAAATCTTTATTCATAAAAGTTGGGGTCTTACAAAGCCCGTTCTTGAACAATATTCAATTTATTCATTGAATACATGTATCTCAATTTGTTTGCATGTGATCTATATATGATCAGTATTTATTCTGTTCTTTATGAGCTAAGTTTGGTTATGCAAGTGACATCACTTGTACAAATTATTTTATTTGAATAAGTTTTGATACATACTATTGAATTTTGGTATGTATACATGGTTTAAAAGCTGTCTAAGCTATTTGACTCGGCTAGACATACTTGTAAATGTATCATTGAATATTATTGTTTATGATAAAGTCATCCAACTGAATTGTTTTGGTTCAGACTCTAGACTGAGTATGAACATCCCTAAATTGGGAAATTTTTATGTGCGAAAGGCGGATATGATGAACGTAAATTATCGTTCCAGTATGTAGTGTTGATCAATACAGGGCATAAAGGGCTGATCACCCATCATGCCCGTAAGTCATGACGGTTTGCAGATGAATTTATGTACAAACCTTTTCAAATTGGAAAACAATGGTTCAAGGTTTATTGACTGCTCAACATCTATGGTCAGTACGTAGTTTCAAAAATGTAAACGGTTTGATATGTTATTCAGAATTATTTTAGTTTACCTCACAACTATTGATTCGTTGTAGAAGTATACCTCAAAGAAAACATTTATTTCTTTTGGCTAAAGTTTATTAACTGCTATTACTTGCTGAGCAATTAAATGCTCATTCTTGCTTTAAATTAAATGTTTTTAGCTAAGCGCGATCGACCAGAAGGTTTTGGCAATGACAAGGGAAACGAGAATATGAAGGAATAGTTATAAATTGTTATTTGTAATAACTGGAGTTATGTATTATGATAATATGTTATCTATCATGTAATAATGTACTTAAAGGTCGCCGTACCTTGGAATTAGACAACTCTGATATAATTTTTAAGTTTGTAATATATTAAGCAGTTCGAATGAATGGTATCGTGTTGCACCAAGTACGGGTTACAAGTACCCAGATTTAGGGGTGTCACATTTACAACTTTTGAATCGATTAAAAGTTAGATATGATTATATTTAGATAAATCTAGTCCACGAATTTTAAACATTACTGCTTTACATTGAATGAACAGTCAAAATTGATATTGAATTATAGCAAACAGTTAACACACACACACACACACACACACACACACACACATATATATATATATATATATATGATTATATATAATAAAGTAATAATAAGCCACAAATTTACAATTCAGCATATTTGGTAGATATATATATATATATATATATATATATATATATATATATATATATATATACAAACACACACACACTTATATATATACATATATTAAAGCAAGAAAAAGTCACTTGATTGACGATCTAGGGACAATCCGTGATGCGTATATATATATATATATATATATATATATATATATATATATATATATATATATATATATATATATATTAAAAATCGGATCGAAAATATCTTACGGTGTGTAGCGATGAAGATTTTAAAAGCGCTTTGAAACTTGAAAACTTCGGTTTCCACTAGTTAAACTTGATATATTGTAATATATATATATATATATATATATATATATATATATATATATATATATATTCGATATGGAACACTTTGTAGGAGGGTTAAGATTTGAAATGTGCTGAATTCTCTCTCTTTTTCTCTTTTTTTTTTCTTTTTTTATAGCTGATGGGGGGGGGGTCTATTTATAAACCAAAATAGCCGTGAGTATACCTACGGCTGACCTGGGTGGGCTCGTACGTGCACTCAGACCAACGCACAGTCTGCTCAAACCTTCATAACTTTCAATCTGGGAGTCCGATGGAGGCGTGGTATACCTTTCTGGAAAGCTCTTTCCGAGAGCTACACAATGACATGGGATTTAAACTTTTCTAAATCCGGAAAGATGGGTCCATGACCAGATCTTCAAGTCTTCATAGTTTTTTCGTTGAGCTGTTTTATGTTGTTTTCACTTGGGATTAATGTTATGGTTCTGCATGACCTTTATTGCAGTGATTTAACTTGAATTGATTTTGTGTTGGAAAAATTACTCTTTTGGCCTCCTCGGTTGGTTCCGGGTTTGATGTGGCTTTTGGTTGGCCCTCAGGGTTGTCTCCGGGTTTGATTGCTGCCAACTTTTCTTTTTCTTAGGGTTGATCTCCAAGATTGATTTCATATTTCATGGGGATGTCTCCATGGTTAGATTTAATGTGATGGTCCTCCAAGGTTATCTCTGGAGTGTGAAAAAGATGATTTTGCCCTCCTGCATAGTTAATAACATGAAAAAAAAATTGAGTGTCTACAGATGCCCCTCTTTATCATGTTTATACAATGCAATGGAATGAACATGATAAAGATTACTAGACACTTGAAATATGAGAAGGTATATTTAATGATGCAAATCGCAATGCAATGAATGTTATTATGAATTTTAAAATGCTTTCGCAAATTGCACTTTACAAATCATAAATCGTATTTCGCATTTGGCCAATCGTACTTCGCAACTTGCACATCGTACCTCGTACTTTGCACATTGCAAATCGCTTTACCATTATCGATTATTATTGATGCCTATGCTGGTGTTGACTCCAACAGTTTGATTTTTTATCGGTGTTGCCAACGCTTTTTTAAAGAAGATAAATTTAGATGTTTTCTACATCTCTGCTGGAGATGACGTTCTGAAATCACCGGACCTTCCCGAGTTATACACTGGTAGTTTACAACACTGCCTACCCTGCTGGTAGTTGACAATAGTGCCTACTCTTCTGGTAGTTGACAACGATGCCTAACTTGCTGGTAGTTGACAACAGTTGATCACTGGATTGTCTTGATGACTAATCGAATGGTAGTTTTTAATAGCAAATTTTTTTCTCAAGTTTGGGCATTTAATGTGTATGCATATTTGACTCTACTGGGGATGCATGTTTAACTTTTTAATGGAGATGTGCGCTAATATAGCGCGGTTGCATATGTGCAGACCATGCATGATGTGATGATCTTAGGAGTCTATTGTTCTAGGTTTATGCACATGCTTAATTGAATTAAATAGATGTAGAAACACACCTCACCCTTTCTGAGGCGATTTGGAGTTTCTTTTAACTGTTGGGTGCTTGTGCCTCTTTTCCTTATTTTTTGATTCGCGACCCAGCTGGACTGATGATTTGGGTGCCGCTGACGTCCCTGGAGGGTGCGACCTATTCTTTCACTGCCTAAATTTGAACTTCGGTGTGGAGGCCTCGACTTGTGAGGACTTGGCACAGGTTGAAATTTTTGATGGTGTAGATTTCATTTTCTAGACCATTTGTTGTTGGGCTTCTGCTTTTGAGTTAAAGACTCTTTTGAGAGTTTTCCCCTTCTTTTGTAGGGGCAAGCTTATGTCGCCATGATTTCTTTCAGGAGTTCTCCCTTTTTCTTTGATGAGAGTCTTGATACTGCCTTATACTCCTTTCATTTCATAGAATCAGAAAATGCCCCAGTCCTTTCGCATGTTAATTAGGGCTGAGCATTTGGTTATAACCGAACCAAATAAGCTATTCAGTTATAACCGATAACCTAAATTCACAATTTTTAAGTATCCGAGCAACAATCGAATTATAAGGTAATCGAATAATCGAATTTGTTACTCGGTTATTCGATTAATAACCAAAATTGGGTCATAAGAAAAATGAGTGGTTAATCCAGAAGTAGGAATTCAGTCACAAATTTTTATATAATACAACACAATAAATCAACAGATTAAGGGATTTAAGGTAGAAGCCAAAGTTAAAAAATATGACAGGAAAATAAGAGGCTAAAACAGACTGCATATGCTCTTCCCATGTGCATACCAAATATGAATGAATGGAGCCCTCTGCTCGATTGGGGCTTCGGCTTTGTTGGCCCCATCCCACCTTCACATGCGCCCTTTTGGGAGGCCATACATATACCTAGCCCAGCCTGACCCCTCCAATCTTTTTTTTTTCATCTTGGTATACATCCCCTATTCGCCTTGATCAGATTTTCGGATACCTCTTCCTTTTCTCCTTCCTCTATTTTTTGATGGAGGTGAAAATTAGTTATAGGGTTTGAAAATTGGAATTTTGAGTTTATTGCACTGGTTATGGGGTTTGGAATTTTTTGTTTCACGATTTTCAGATCTTGGGAGTGAGAGATGAGAAATTAGAGTGTGAGAGATGAGAGATGAGAAATTAGAGTGTGAGAGATGAGAGGTGAGAGATAAGAAGTGAGAGATGACAGGAGTGAGTGAGTGGGTCTATAGGTGAGTAATAGGTCTGAGATTGTGTTTTAATTTTTAATGCTTTTTTTTATTTCTTATTCGGTTAACCGAATAACAAAATTTTAAAAACCAAACTCGAAACCGAAAAGTGGATATTAAATCGGATATAACCAAAATTTAAAAAAAAATGAAAAATAAAAAAATTCGATTTTGTTCGGTAATTTGGTTTTATCCGTTTTTTGCTCACTTCTAATGTTGATGTCGGGGATTCATATGAGAAAATGTCTTTTTTGACCAAGTCACGAGTGAGCAATATCCTTCACATCAAAAGAATAAAATGCACCAAAAGCCGTCAGGATTAGTACACTCTTGTGAATAAGGCATTTGAAGTAAAAGTTTATGAAATTGAATAAGTTATGAAATCGCAAGGAAATTTTGAAGCATCCATGGTCAATGTTCATAGGTAGGATTAGATTGAAAAGACTTATCTCTCTATATCAGAGATACTTCATCTTCGCTCTAGACATTATTCTTCGCAGAATTGATTTGATATGACACACGTTGTAACGAACAAGATTTTTATATTTGTTTTTTAAATATTTATTGAATTAAATAAATATTTTATTAATTTATTTATTGTGATAAATAAATATTTGATGGAATGGTTGTGGATTAATTGATTAAGTGTTATACATTAATTAAATTAATGTGAAATAATGTCTAGTTCAAAGTGTGAATTTAATTGGGATAATTAAATTAAATTAAATGAGTTGTTAAATAGTTATAATATTGTTCTAATTAATTAGAGATTTAATGATTTGTTATAATTAATGAATAAGAATTTTAATTATGTGGTAATTTGATTTAATGAATAATATTAGCTTTAAATTAATGGAATTTAAATAATGTAATTTGATTAATTAAGGTGTGACAAATAAACTATATAATAAGTGATTTAATTAAAATAAATGAAAAAGAGCCTTTTAAAGGCTAGCCAAACATGGCCTTATGAACATGTGAGCAGTTAAATGTATAATGGCTTTAACTGACACCCATGTTGTTCCAGTTATTATATATTATGTATAATAAGTCTATATCATTTTGTTAAGTCTTAGAATATAATAAAGAGGAAATAGAGAGAAAATTTGAGAGAATTGTGAGATTGAAGAAGAAGAAATTGGAGAATTAAAGGAGTTGCTATCATCTCCTACTAATCTAAACAAACAATCATGTGTAATCTCTTATATTCAAGCTTTAATTTATGTTCTTGAGTTTTCTCCATGAAAGTTAAATTTAAGTTCTCTGTTAATTGAAATCTATGATTTATTTGTTAAGAACATGATGTTAGATGTTTATTAGCATGTATAGTTCAATTATATATGATTTATATTAGTTTTAGAGTAATCAAATCCATGTAATTGTGTTTTAATTATAGTTTTGTAGTTTATAGAGAAATATGTATGAATATGGCTTAAAAGTATGAAAATTTATGTTTGAATTGTCCATTAATCAATAAATTGATGATTGATTATATTTATACATGTAGGAACGAAAAGGACGAAAATTGTATGAACTGATTTGATTAAAAAACGAGTTCGTTGTAGTTGATTTCATTAAGGATGTATAAAAATGGAGTTTTTACAAAAACAGTGAATTCTTGGGTTTTAATTTGGTTGTTTTAAGTTGTCTAAGTTGTTAAAATCATGCTAGAAAGGTTGGGTAATTATCATATATGAATTATAGTATCTGGGTATACTTAAATTAATGTACGAACAAAGAAATTGGAAGTTTATGGCCTTGTTCTGTGTTTTTTGCGAACTTCAGATTCTGGAACTGGCGCTTCGCGCTGTAGCGCCAAATTTAGGCTTAAAACCTGAGCTGCAGCGCCAACCATGCTGCAGTGCCAAACTTAAGCTTAAAGTTCGAAGCGAAGAGTAATAGAATTTTCTTGGTAGAAGTAAGTAACGCCAAACTTAATTTAAATGGTGGAGTTGTAGCACTTGGTATTGCGCTGCGATGTATTCGATTCAAATGATGGGCTATGACACCACTAGCAGAATTGCCCAGTAATGAGATTTTTAATTGTTTAAGTCCAGAAAATGTAATTGTAACCTAATCTAATGAACATAAAAAGACGTTAATTATATTATATGTTGTTAAACCATATTATAATCACATTATAAGTCAAGTTTGATGATTGTAAGGTTGTGACTTACCTAATTGTTAATAATTGAGGTTTGATGTTGATAAGAATTGGAAATGACATTTAAATGCTATAACCTCAAATATTTCAGTTGTGCTATGTGATTAGTATGATTAAACTTAGAGTTAAAGAATGTAAGATGGATGTGTAACTAAGCGATTTGGTCGCGTTGTGGCTAATTGAGATTGTAATTCTAAATGACATATATGTAGGATAATTGGAGAACGCAAATTATAATTTTATAGCTTACACACGAGGCAAGTTCCCTAACCTTTGCTACTTTATTATTCAGCAAGATTTTCTTTTCACCGTTATTTTGTTATACTTATGCAAGTCTCCTAACCCTACTTTTATATTATGCTAGTCTTAAATCTATTATACAACTGAGCAAGTTCTCTAACCCTAATCATTCTTTATGCAAGTTCGTATTCCTAAGTTTTTATTGTTATGCAAGTTCTTTAACTTTAATTTATTCTTGAACAAGTTAATTAATCTTTTCTTATTCATTCCAAGCAAGATTGCTTTGGTAATTCAAAGTCTGTAATTTTTATTGTAAGCATTATCTTGTGCAAAGTGTTTATTCAGCTGCGAATAATTGTTTTTGATCTTTGATCACTAATGTTACTGTACAATCTTATATTATTGTACCGAACTCTTATTTGACTAGAGATTCTTCTATTGATTCAACTAATCCTTAGTTGATGAATGCTCTATAAACTAAATTACCCTTGAAGTCAATCCAAACCAAACTTCCTTTGGTTTGCGTATATACCTTTACAGTTTAGAAAGTATGTACTCGATGATTAACACTTGTTCATTTATAACCTATTGAGACTTTATCTCTTATTGGTTCGTTGTTATACTTTGTTCATGATGATATTGTAATCGAAGTCTTGAGTAGTTATTGATCCCTATTTGATTCAACCAATACTTGGTTGATGAGTGTTTTAAAGATCTGGAATTCAGTTGAAGTTAATTCCAAACCAAGCTTTCTTTGGTATGGAACCTAATGATCTAAGTTGAGATGAAAAACCCTATATCATTGGATTATTGTAGAGCTAAGCAATATCATTAAAATGTTTGTGTAATACATAGTACAAAGGGCTGATCACTTGGAGTACAAGATGGTGGTCCACATAGTCGTTTAGACTGATAAAGGTTACAGTAGAAACACTTGTTAACCTAGGACGTATATAATGATTATAGTCTTTTAGATTGTTAAAGGTTAAAGTACAAATACTTGACAATCTAGAACATAGTTCGTGGTCTTGTGACCCTCAGTGTATTCCTTTCATATTGATATTTGTTAATTAACTTAAAAGTTTATTATTCCTTTGAACTCATAGCTCTTGAATTAAAACATATTGCTTCCGGTAAGAATATATATTACCAACTAAAGCACAGTCGATTGTCATTCATAGACTATTATTGGAAACTATTTTTCTTGTAGGCAATTGTTTGCTCACTCTTGCACTAAACAATGCAGATGAGATCAAGGAGTCTGAAGAGCTTTCGATAAGTAAGAACAAGGGTAAGATTCTTAAATAGATGGTGTTTAGTTTACTATTTATTTATTTAAGCTAATGTAAAAGAGTTGATTATATTTATGTTTATTTGTTCTCGCTGATGTTGTTTTAATAAAGGTTAGATGACCTGGGATTTATTTGGGATTATGTAACCCCGTAATGGGAGAATTATCTATTATGCTTGTGAGATTTATTTATATCCTTTGTTTATAGGTAGATAGATGTAATTTTGTGGAATAGTGAACACCAGATCTGTGGGATTGAAGTACCCGGATTTGGGGGTGTCACACACGCACTATGAGTTACGCAACTGTTAGCAGGGGTTTCATTTCCATGACTTTTAAATGATTCTAAATTTTATTTATTTTTTGTTTCGCTTCACTTGTCTCATTTTCTTAGGCTATTAAGAGTTACCCATTTAATGAGTTTTGGACCAATGACTCCCAAACCTAATGGTTTTAGGGCACAAGGTGTTAAGACACTCCTTTGAATTTACTGGCTCGAGTAAAAAAGGCCACACTTCAAGCTAAGTCAAGCGGTCACTCTATTTGCTCCTTGCTTGAGCTTGTGCAAGGTCCATTTTCTTAGGCTCTAAATTACCCATGTAGCGAGCGTTGGGCTGGTGACTCCCAAACCAAATGGCTTTAGGGCACCAGGAGTGAAGACACCCCTCAGGCTTTATTGCTCGAGTAACCTAGACCATAATTCGGATCTGCTCAGGTTTTGCCTTTTCTTTCTTTCTATGCTCGCTTTCTTAGGCGCTAAGTTACACATGTAATGAGCGTTGGGCTGATGACTCCCAAACCAGATGGCTTTAGGACACCAGGTGTAAAGATATCCCTTAGGCTTAATAACTCGAGCAACCTAGTCCACGATTCGAGATATTAGGCTGGCGAATTATCTTTTATCTTTTTCATTAATTGCCATTTATTTTTGCCACAGCTTTGTACCCCACAACTAAGAGTTAGGGCAATCGCAAAGTGCAGACATGCATACGAGGTCAAGTTTGTTTCAAAAAAACACTTTAAATAGGATGTCGTGTCCAATCAAAAGGTTGAATAGTCTTAATTCTCTAATCGTTCCTGTAACTCTTGCTCCACGGACGCTTATCAAAATTAATCCCATTCATAACCAGTTAAGCAAATGTTTTCTCTTTTAAAGCCTTTTTCTAAGAATATTTAACATGTATATTATCGCTAATGCATGTAAATGGAGACTAAAAGCACATAAAGAGATGAAAGAGTCATACCTCACATGTGAATTATTTATTATAAGAAAAGTATGATTGGAAAATACCACATAATCATACTGGATCACCAGTGAGATGATATGAGGGAAGCCCTGATGATGATGGACCATGCTGATGATGCCAACTGGTGCATTTTCCTTTTTTGGATGGTCGATGAATGCCCCAATGTTGAGTTGTCCTTGTTTGTGATATTGCCTCAGTCTTGTTTGATGTAAGGGTCCCAATATTAGGTTGTCGCTGATTTTGAAATTTCCTCAACCTTGCTTGTCGTCTGGGATAGTTTCTTTAACAGATGGGTTGATAAAATGTCGAGATCACAAAAGTCTTTTACCTCAAGATCATATGGTGAACAGGTAGTGGATTTGGGCGTTGATGCTTGGATTCCCTCAATCATTGTTTCTGACTTGTTGGCTCAATTGGCCTTGATGATTTTCTTCTGATTTGATGAAGACTTGTGATTGAGGGTGTCAGCTCTTTGAATGTCCTTGCTGATGATCATGCTTAATATATCGCTGTGTTATTGTTTCAACTTTGATGATTGATGTCGAGAGGCCTTCAAACTCTACTAAATTGGCCCTAAGATCTCAGCTTGGTTGGTGATGACTTCACCCGAGTTTAATTTGATCTGGAAGGTTTGATTTGTGGTCTTGATCTGGGAGAACATGTCATCAAGTATGAGATATACTTTGCCACGACTGTTGCCCATGTACTGCTAGAGGTCAAAAGAGATCAAGTCTTCTCGCACTTTATGAGTGATGAGTTGCTGACATGTTGCATCTTATGATGCATGCCATTTCATCCCTATGACTGGTAGTCTTGATGTATCGATGTCTTTTCCTTCCCTGGACTTGTCCCAAATTTGATGGAATGACATTGAGATGTCGTTAGGTTTTCTCAACATGGGATCACTAACTTGGAGGGTTTTTCTTGGGTGTAGGATTTTTAGGTTTGATTTTGGTGTCTTAGGATTGATGTTTAGGTTTGGATGTTTCTTTTGAAGGTTGGACCGCACCATAAATATTGGTTTGCCTACGTACTCTCATTGATGGGGGGAGATTAGGTCTTTCATAGTTCAAGCTTGGCCTGAACAGTTGAAAAGTTTGTATTTTAGTTTGAGCTTGGTTTGAGGGGTTTTTGGATACTTTGTTTGGTTTGACCGCACCATAGGCCTACGTACTCCCATTGATGAGGGGAGATTAAGTCTTTCATAGTTCAAGCTCTGCAAAGACCTGATTGGTTTGATTTTCTTGATTTTTTTGACTATATTGACTTTTATTTATTTTTTGATTTTTTCCAATATTTACATGCATGGAAAATAAAAGGCATAATGTTTAGAAAGTAATACCGCCCCAACATCTCCTGGAACTCTCAATTTGCCTCTAGATCTACGTCTTCCTAGCTAGTTGAGGCTTGATAGTCCAATTGTCAGTGGTTATGTTTCCTTCAAGGCTCACGATAGAGGTCAACTCCTGGTTCTGAATATCTTCAATCACTACCATAACTTGATCACCTCCCGATTCGCCATATCCCTCGGGGATGCTCAGACAAGACTCGTCGCAAAAAGGGATAAACTTTTGATTCCTTGATGCGTTGGCTTCCCCGAAAACTTCACCACTTTTTTCTTCATTTGTTCCTTCATCTTTCTCATAGGCTTGAGAGGATTTAACTATGAAATCTCTCTCGAACTATTGTTGTATTTCTCAAAAGGAACTTTCTTTTTTGGCTTTTTCCACACTAGGAAGAATCAATATTTCCTCTTCATTATCAAGGAGGGTAGAATCAAAAATGTGGTTCCTGACTTTGGGTAACAAGATGTTTGATGGTGGCGAATGAATTTCCTTAGGGGATTCTCTTGTCTCCTCTGTCACTCCCAGAATTAGGATCAGTCAACCTTGTACTCTGCCAGGATTGGTGCTCATAGTTGTCACCTTCTTTGAACTACCTATCTCGAGTGGACATCTGAAGCTCTTTATTTCACTTTTTCTTTTTCTGGTGTGACACCCCCAAATCTGATTTTTCCTTTCCAGGGAGATACTTTCAGGAAAACGAAGCTACCAGATTAAAATTCTCGATTCTATCGATGTTGATCGACATATTTCTTCTGTCTGTCTTGAGCAGCTATCAATCTTATCCTAATCATCTTGACAATCTCGGCGGTCTGTTGTACCAATTCTGGCCCTAGTAATTGATGTTCACCAACTTCGTCCTAGCATAATGGGGTTTTTCACTTTCTGTCGTCCAATGCTTCATAAGGCGGCATGCCAATTCTTGCATGGTAACTGTTATTATAGGCGAATTCCACCAACGGTAGATAATCGTCCCAATTTCCTTTAAAGTCCATTATACAAGCTCTTAGCATATCCTCCAATGTCTGTATTATCCTCTCGCTCTGGCCATCTATTTGAGGATGGTATACCGTACTCATTCTCAATTATGTTACCATGCAGTCCTGTAATCGCTTCTAGAAGTTTGATGTGAAGCGTGGATCTCGATAAGAGACTATAGACACTGGAACACCGTGGCTTGAAATAATTTCCTTCACATATAATTTCGCCAGCTGATCTAAGTCAAATCTGATTTTGATCGGTAAAAAGTGCATTGATTTCATCAGTCGATCTACGATAACCCATACTGCGTCAAAACCTTTATGAGTCATTGGAAGACCTACCACAAAATCCATCGTGATATGTTCTCACTTCTATTTTGGGATTTATAATGGTTATAACAGCCCACTCGTCCTTTGATGTTCTGCTCTGACTTTCTGACATGTCAAACACTTGGCCACACAATCGGCAATGTCCCTTTTCATATTCAGCCACCAAAAATGTTGCCAGATATCCTGGTACATCTTTGTACTCCCCTGGTGAATAGAATACCATGAACTATGAGCCTCGCTCAAAATTTCCTCCTTTACCTCTGATATTGGCAAAACCCAAATTCTTTTCTCAAATCTTAATATCCCTTCGTCATCAATCTTAAATTTCCCTTCATCTCCTTCATATATTCTTTTCCTGATTTTCTCACATTCCTCATCTTTAAGTTGTGCTTCCTTAACCTTATCCACCAAAGTTAGACCGGTTCCCAATTGAAATAGGTTTTTGTCTAACTACTTAGGATATTTCACCTCCAACTCCAGCTTTCGCCATCGCTGAGATTAGTTTATCCTGAGCAGTTAACATAAAAAGTTTCTCTCGACCCTTTTTGCTTAAGGCGTCGATAACAACATTCGCTTTACCCGGATGGTATAAAATCTCACATTCATAATCTTTTATTAACTTCAACCATCTCCTCTGACGCATGTTCAAATCCTTTTGTGTGAAGATATATTTCAGACTCTTATGGTCTGTATATATTTCACACTTCTCCCCGTAGAGATAATGTATCCAAATCTTAAAAGCAAACACTATTGCAGCCAATTTCAAATCATGGGTCGGATATCCCTTCTCATAATCTTTTAGATGTCGTGACGCATACGCAATGACCTTGCCATTTTGCATAAGCACACAACCTAGTCCTTTATACGATGCATCACTTTACACAATAAAATTTCCCGTGCTATAGGGGAGGGACAAAATAGGTGCCGTACTTAACCTCTTCTTCAATTCTTGGAAACTTTCCTCACACTTTTCTGTCCAAACGAATTTCATCGCTTTCCTAGTCAAATTCGTCAACGGAGTCGCGATTTTATAAAAATCTTGAATAAATCTTCTGTAATAACCTGCCTATCCTAGAAAACTCCTTACTTTCGACGGTGTCTTCGGTTGATCCCAGTTCATCACAACTTTAACTTTTGATGGAACTACCGAAATCCTGTCCTTGTCAATCACATGCCCCAGACATTGTACATGCTCTATCCAGAATTCACATTTCAAAAACTTGGCGTACAACTTCTCTTTTCTTAATGCCTCTAAAGTCACCTTCAAATGTTCCGCATGCTTCTCCTTGGTCTTGGAATATACAAGAATATCGTCGATGAACACCACCACGAATTTATCCAAAAATGGTTTAAAACCCCTATTCATTAGGTCCATAAATGTTGGAGGGGAATTCGTTAGACCAAATGACATCACCAGGAATTCGTAATGACCATAATGAGTCATTAATGCTGTATTCGGTACATCCTCCTTCCTCACCTTCAACTGATGGTACCCACTTCTCAAGTTTATCTTAAAGAAATACCTAGCTCCTTTCAACTGGTCAAACAGGTCGTCAATCCTTGGCAATGGATACTTATTCTTAATTGTGACCTTGTTTAACTCTATATAATCAATGCAAAGCCGCATCGATCCATCCTTCTTCTTAACAAACAATATCGACGCTGCGAACGGTGATATGCTTGGTTGGATATATTTCTTATCTAAAAGTTCTTGCAGTTGCACCATCAACTCCTTCATCTCCACCAGAGCCATACGGTACAGGGCCTTCGATATTAGGGCAGTTCCTGGTACCAAGTCGATTACGAATTCTACTTCCCTAGCTGGCGAAAGTCCTAGAAAGTCATCTCGAAATACCTCTCCAAAGTCTTTAACGACAGGTATCTCTTCTAGCTTCGCACTCTCCTTTCGAGCATCGACTATGTAGACTAAATATCCTACACAACCTTATCTCAACAAATTTATGACCTAAACCGTTGTTAGACAATTCGCTTGTCTAGGCGACTTGCTACCATAAAATATCACCTTTGACGGAGTCATAAGGTTTACACACTTCCTTTAGCATTATCGCCCCATAATTGAATAGCCAATCCATTCCCAAAATGACGTCAAATTCCCCAAGTTTAATTGGGATTAGATCTACCATCATTTCGTCGCCCTTGATGTCCACCCTACAGTTCTTGTGTACAAACCTAATAGGAATTATTTCTCTATTCTCTATCTCTATGTTCAAAGGGTGTTCTAATTCATCTCTAGGCAATTTCAAATTCTTAGCAAAATCGTTGGATATAAATGAACAAGTAGCACCCAAATAAAATAATACGTAAGCATTAATATTATTGATCAGAATGATACCTAACACCACATCTCGGGACAGCAAAGCATCTTACACGATCATGTTGAAAGTTCTGGCGGTGGGTCAGTTTGGCAGCGTCGGTCCAGTGATAGTCAGAGTGCTACCACCGCTGTTTCCCTTATTTCCACTCGCTCATGCCTCTCCTGCTACCTTCTTGGGACAATCTCTAGACAATTTATTAATATTAGAGAAATTTGGCGTTATCATGTGGCTTTCCTTACCACAATTGTAGCAAACCCTCTTCCCTTTCATGCATACCCCTAGGTTGTAAGACCCCGAAATTTTTTTAAATAAAAAGGAATTTCCTTTATTTATTATTTTGAAATAGTAAGGGTTGATTTGATTAATGTGGATAGTTAAGGGTTAAATACGCAAATATTTCAAAATAAGCAAGTGGTTATAAAATATTCATTGTTGTCGGGGAATATTCGTTTGGTCGTGGAATATTCGTCTTTGTCGGAGAATATTTATGCTGACAGTAGCGCTGACCATGTGGGCCCCATAATCTTTGAGCGATTGGATGAAGAAAAATGACAAATATAAGTTGGTTAAAAATAGCGGCGTAGTTATTACCGTTAAGGTCTGGCGTGGGTTGCACGATAGCACCGCGGTATTGCACAAGTATTGTTGAATTATTGATCCTTACGTGAAGGCACTTTACTCAATAATTTTACTGTGAATTCTTGTTCAATATTTTATTTTATTGATTCAATAATTAACTGCGTTGATATTTTATATTATTGTTGTTCAATAATTGTCAACGCATTATTATCTCCATTATCGGATCAATAATTCATATTATTTAAATAATATTATTAGATAGCATTATTAGCAATGTCTAGAAAGTTACATCGAGGAGGTTTGGTCACCCTAATTGCTACCATGAAGGAGAAATCCTTTATCTGAAAGCCCCTCTTTCACAGGAGAGCGGCACTGGTTGTCATAATTGTGATTCGTAATATTATTTGTGAATAATTAATTATTGATTCATATGATAAAGAAATATTTATTTTATGTGGATATAAATGATGGATTTATTTATGTGGTTATAAATGAAGAAATGAGGTGTTTTATCGGTATTTTACAGATTGGAGGTATTAAAAATTAAATCGGGGTTTTGAGATATATTGCGGGATTATAATTTTTAATCCGAAGCCCAGTTGGATTAATGGTAATTTTGGGTATGTTATACATACATAAGTTGAGTATATGTCCACAAATTTTGAACCATTAAAAATGCACGAATGATTTGTTATGAATTTTAAGAGGTGTCGATTTGAAATTAGGGGTTATAATTGATTTTGGTGGAAAATTCTAGAATTGAGTGGGCCCCACTTGTGGTTGGTGAAGAAATGTGCTGAATTTTATTTCAAATGTGGTGGTGGCAATAGTAGCGAGTAAAGCCATCGTAGTGTGGTCAAGTCTACTTTTGGGGGCTAACATTTTCCTATAAATAGAGGGCTAAGTTAGAATTGAAAATCACACCGAAACAAAGTTTTTCTCTTTCTCTCTCTATATTATCGAGGCGTATTTTGTGAGTATTTAGATACTTTGAGAGTTCTTTTCAAGACAAGTTTCATTCAAGCATCACTTGAGCCTTTCCTTAGAAATCTTGATTCTTTGAGGTAAGGGATATTATTTTTTTCAGTAATGATATTATTTCTTCAATATCATTATCTTTGAAATGTTGATCTGAAGATTTTATCAAATTTGGAACTTTTTCATGTGGGGTTACTTATTCATGAGTTACTATTCACGAGTTCTTATTATTCATGAGTTACTATTCACGAGTTACTATTCACAGTACTATTAAATAAGCGTGAAAATGTTTTTTTGTGGAATTTCTATCTTTTGGTGTGAGTTACTATTCACGTATCGGCACTTTATTCATGTATATCTGACCTTATTCACGTGATACGACTATTCATCGAAAAATAAAATTTCTTCTTTTCGTCCAAATATCTATTTTTTTTGGATAGCTTAACTGATTGTATCCATGTTTTGATTATTCTTGAATTTTACACCTTTGTGATTATTTTTGGGTATTGTTGGACATGGATAAAACAAAGTACGAATCCTTAATCCTTAATCCTTGTCATTTTGTTTCCTTTGGATTCGTTCTTTAAAATATTTTCATCATCCTCGGTCTTAAATGATGATATTATTGAATATCTTCGCCCGTAGTGCAAAGATGAATGATTTCTGAAGAATATCTTTGGCACTGTAGTGCAAAGATGAGCAGTGTTGAGATGAACACGTGGGTCGATTAATATCTTTGGCTGTAGTGCAAAGATGAGCAGTGTTTAAATGAACATGACCAATCGATGAATATCTTTGGCTCAGTAGTGCAAAGATGAATATTTGATTCGGATGTATATTGATTGTTGTTACGGGGATAAAAGATAGGCGATGAACTTTTAAATTCATACATGTAAGATAGTAGTTTGCATTCTCTACTTAACTCTTCTAATGAATTATTATTTCATTGCATGAATATTGATCTCGAAACTTGTTGTCTATTGTATTCTATCGATTTTTCCTGTTGAACTAACGATAATTTGTTGTATATTATCTTAGTCATAATATTCTTCTTTGGGCTAGTTGAGCTCACCCTTTTCCTTTTTGTTCCATTCTTTCGTGAGGCGAGAATATAAGAGATACGAGTTGGGGTATGGAATGAAAGGTTTAGAAAAGGATTGTTTAGTAGTCCTCACCATTTTTGTAAAATAATGTATCAATAAATGTGATGAGGATTTATTTGAGTATAAATATTGTGCAGAAGATAATATTTGTATTTAAACTCACGCTTTTCTTGTTGTAATAATAAAGTTGTAGTTGTTTACATCATGTATTGACAACTCAGAATGGGTGATGTATACCTATTTTGGGGGCGTCACATAGGTGATTCTTCCCGCAGGTAGGACATGCTTCCACCTTCTTCTTTTGACTTCCTTGCTGATTCCCAGTATACATATTATCATTCCACTTTGTTTCAAACTATGACCACCACCACTATTATGGCCACCAGCTTTGTTGTTCTCACCTTCATTCTTCTTCTTCTTCTGTTCTTGATTATACCTGGTCAGAGCATCGCTTCCACCTTCTACAATGATTGCCTTTTCTAATACTCCCGCAAAAGTGTTCAATTGGAACATTGACACCTTATTGTACAACCATGGCTTCAACCCTTGTTCAAACCTTCTAGCTTTCCTCTCATTTATATTCACCTGATAAGTTTCGAACCTAGCTAACTATGTGAACTTCCCAACATATTCTGGCACCGTCATGTTACCCTGCTTAAAACTCAAGAAACTGAACCTCCATCTGGTTCTGAGAGCTCGTTGGGAAATACATCTCAAAGAACATCTCCTTGAATCTATCCCATATGATCAAACCATGTCCTCCTCTAACCTTATTCGCCTACCACCAGTAGCTGGCCTCTGACTTCAGCATAAGCATTGCAAAGGTGGTCTTCTCATCATTGTTGACCCTCACAACATCAAATACTTTCTCCATTTCCATAATCCAGGTCTGAGCTTCGACCAGATTCATGGATCCCCTAAACTCTGGCGGTCCTACCACCTTGAAATCTTTAAACAAGGTAGCTTGAGCTTGCGGCTGATTCATAAGTGCTCTAGCTAACAGGTTTACCAACTCCTGAACAGGATTACCATTGGCATTGTTGTTGTTGATTATGATGTTTGTGGATCCTTCCTGAGCTTGTTGACGTGTTGGGTGTCTTCTTAGCGGCATTTTCTGTTTAAGATATACACTTACTAGATGATCATTACTCAATCTCTTAATTATTTAAGACTTAACTTAAACATTTTAAGATTATCACTTAACACATAACATCTTGAATAAACATTGATATTTTATTCATTAATAACTTTTAAAGCATAGAAAGATAGCATCACTGCTAATTACATCAACTATCCTGAGATAAAGAATCTTTATGATTAAATCATCATATTCCACTGCTTATATCCACACTGAAATTTACAATCTTAACTACCATAGATATTAACATAACTAATAATGTTCCTATCACAGCCTACTAAGATATCGAACAGATTCTCTACGCTCTTCTTCCATGATACAAAATATCGTCCTACGATCTAACATGTACCACGGTAAGTCCTCGAACTGGACTGGATAGTAAATAACTCGATCCTAAGCTCTGTTCATCGCAGTGTGGAAGACACAATCCATCTCTCCTATCTTGGCCTTTTTGCCTGCACCTCTTCCTCGGCTACATCTCCACGCTGGGAAGCCTCATCGTAAGCATCTTTAGCCCTTGCTCTCTTGGCGGAATCTTCTCTCAGATCATCCTTCAGCTTCGCAATCTCTGCCATTAGCTGCTCCTTGTCACCCTCTATGTGAATTAACTTCAACTCCACATTCCCAAGACATCCATCAAGATCCTAAATTTCCTCATCTTTCTAATCTACAATGGTCTGGTGTTCATCTGCTAGCTCCTCCAACTCTTTGACTCTATCTTGTAGCTCTATATTACGATCGTACACCTCGTCATACATCTAAGCTTTAATAGAGTTCGGTGGAAACTCTTCCTCCTCCTCTTTATTTGTCTGTGGTAGCTCCACAGGATCCTCCTCATCCTCTTGATCAATCTCAGGCTCATGCTCCTGACCTTCGACAGTGATTAACGGAGGTGGCTCTCTCTATAGCAACTGCTCTCGAACGACATGGATGTCTCGGGGCTCCTCCTCTCTAGGCACTTGGGGTTCCTCCTCCCAAGCCCGACTAGATCCTCCAACGTCAGACATCCTAACAACAAAGTTTTAAGTTTTAGTTACTAATCGATACTCCCTAGAACATAAGCATATCAAAAAAGCACATAAAGTCTTTTATTATCTTCAATGAATTCCTTAATTCCTTTCTTAGAATTCGATAAGAGTTTATCATCACTATGTTCTCATTCTCCTATAAGGCTACTACCTAAGGTTTTTCCCCCACCTAAGGTTCATAACCTATAGCTTTGATACCAACCTGTGACACCCAAAAATCTGGGTACTCTAATTTCCCACAGATTTGGTGCTCACTCACCGAAATAAATAACATCTAACTACCCATAATAAAGGTAACAATAAAACTAAAATAGAAATCCTCTCAATCCCGGGTAATCTAACCTTAATACATCAATGCGGAAACATAACATAATTTAAATAAGTCTTAAACACAACATAATGAGTCTTAACATTAATATTCTCAAATGATAAACAAGTCTTCATCACTTGCTTGCCTTGCCCTTGCCCTTATTAGTAGATGGCTCATCAACTCTTTCAACCTTAGCTGCAATGTTATTACGTAAGAGTGAGCAACAATTGCCCATAAGTTTAATACTAGTAATAATAATAACATGCGAGTAAACAATGGATACTGAACAAAAGAAAGCTCGACTTTTGAATCAAGATTAGAACAAGAATCAAAAGTATATTTGAGGGTCACAAGACCATGAACTATGTTCTAGGTTATCAAGTATTTCTACTTTAAACCTTTAACAGTTATAAGACTATATGGACCTTACTTCTCGTACATATGGGGATCAACTCTTAGTACCATGTATGTGTACAACATCTTAACGCTATCGCGTAATATAATCCCCCGTAACAGGGTTGTTCATCTCAGCTTTGACATTAGTGTGACGCCCCCAAAATAGGTATACATCACCCATTTTGAGTCGTCAATAACATGGTACAGAAACAACTACAACTTTATTAATACATCATAAAAACTGTGAGTTTAAATACAAATATTGTCTTCTAGACAATATCCATACCCAAATAAATCCTCATCACAATTATTGATACATTAATTTACAAAAATGGTGAGGACTACTAAACAACTCTCTAGAACCGTCATTCCATACCCCGACTAGAACTTGCTACATTCTAGCCTCCTGAGAAGAAAAATGGAATAAAAAGGAAAAGGGTGAGCTCAACTAGCCCAGTAAAGAATATTATAACTAAGATAATATAGAACAAATTATCGTTAGTCTTCAACAGGAAAAAATCTGAGAGAATATAATAAACAACAAGTTTTAGATCAATATTCACAGCGGAAATAATAATTCATAGAAGAGTTACGTAGAGAATGAGATCTACTATTATCTATGAATTTAAAAGTCCATCGTCAATATTTTATCCCTGTAACATCAATCAATATTCATCTTGAATCAAATTTTCATCTTTGCACTACAGGCCAAAGATATTCATCAGTTGGTCATGTTCATCTCAACACTTGTTCATCTTCGCACTACGGGCCAAAGATATTCATCATAAAATCATTAATCTTTGCACTACAGGCCAAAGATATTCAGTTATATCATCATTTAGGACTGAGGATGATGAAAAAAAAATATTTTAAAGAAAAGCGAGTCCGATTGAAACAAAAGAATAAGTATTAAGGATTAAATGCTTTCGATTTATCCATGTCCAAAAATACCTCATAAATAATCATAGTGGAGTAAAATTCAAGAATGATCAAAACATGGATAAAATCAAAGCTAGTATCCATAATAGATATTTTGGACGAAAAACGAAATTTTAATTTTTCTGTGAATAGTGTCGTATTCGTGAATAGTGTCGTATACGTGAATAGTGTCGTATACATGAATAGTAATCCCGACACTAAAAGACAAGAATTTCACACGAAAAATACTCCCAATATTCCGTCATAACGATATTGAAAGAAATAATATCATTTTTTAAAAAAATAATAGCCCTTACCTTGAAAAGACAGTACTTCTAGTTGAAACACCGGATATAGGTTATGGCTTGAACTTGCACCGTCTAGCAACACTCAAAGTATCAAAATACTTACAAGAATACACTCAATATATCGAGAGAGAAAGAGAGAGAAAACTTCAGTTTCTGGTGTGATTTTCAATTCTAACCTAAGCACCATATTTATAGGAAAATACTTAGAACACCAAAGAAGAAAATTTAATAAAATAATAATATACTTTTCTTAATTTCCTTAGCACTCCTCACCAGTTGATTTCAACCATTAACATGTGCCACTCAGATGGAAAAAACGTTTTTCTTAATAAAAATAATTAAAACTTTCAAAAATTAATTATTTCGGAACTTCAAAACTTCAATAATTCATGATAAATAGCCCTTTTGTCAGAAAAATTCGAACCTCATGTCTTTTCTATAGGAATTCCATTATCTACAATTTTACAGAAGAAAGTTTTTCCAAATTCCAAACATAAATTGACCAAAATTCACAAACGGGTGATTTTACAAGCTATAATCAAATTTCAGTCAAGAAATGGGGTCCACCGGCATGTTTAACATGTTTTTAACATTTATTGTAACAAAAATACTCTTCCTCCTCATATACTCATATATCCCACATTCATTATAAAAATATCACCATTATTATATTATTAAAATAATGAATTATTTTATCAGAAAAAGATAAAATGTTAATTTTCAACAATTGTCACATTAAAAATTTTTTCCATCTATATCCACATAAAATCAATATTTTTCTAATCATATAAATCAATATTTAATTATTCACAAATAATATTACAGAATCACAATACTGACAACCAAGTAGTTCCCAGGAAAGAGGGGGCTTTCCAATAAGGATTTCTCCTTACTGGCGCGCAATTAGATGACCTAACCTCTCCTTAGACAGAATTTTCTAGACATTGCCAATATTGCTATCTAATAATATTATTCAAATAATATGAATTATTGATTCGATAATAGAAAATTCTGTGTAATGACAATTATTGAAACAATAATAATATAAAATATCAACGCATCAATTATTGAATCAATAAAAAAAAATACAAAACAATAACTACTGTAACAATTATTGAGTAATGCCTTCTTACGTAAGAATCAATAATTGGTGCAATCTAATATGTCTTCTTGTGTTTTAACCACCGAGTATTTCAACAAAGATATACTTGGTAACAACTACTGACGTTCTTTATAAACAACTTATATTTATCGTTTTCTTCATCCAATCGCTTTTTATTTATGGGGCCCACACACAAGGTCGCTACTGGTCGCATACGAATATTCCCACAAAGTAAAGAAGAATATTCCACGACCAAACGAATATTCTCCAACAACAATGAATATTTTATAACCACTTGCTTATTTAAAATATTTGCGCATTTTACCCATAACTAACCACATTAATCAAATCAACCCTTACTATTTCAAAATAATAAATAGAGGAAAAATTCAATTTTATTTATAATAAGTTGGGGTCTTACAACCTCCCCTCCTTATGAAATTTCGTCCTCGAAATTGATGTACGTACCTGGTATTTCGAAAAGGTGAGGATACCTCGCTTTCATTTCCGTTTCAAACTCCCAGGTCATTTCCTCTATAGCATGGTTCCTCCACAAAACTTTAACTTGTGGTATGACCTTTGTGCGTAGGACATGCTTTTTCCTATCCAAGATCTTGACAGGTACCTCCTCATACGTTAAGTCTTCGGCTATCTCGTCCGGTTCTAACTCAATAACGTGGTTTGGGTCTTTCACATATTTACGAAGCACGGATATGTGAAAAATATTATGAACACGAGACATACTTGGAGGTAACGCGAGTCTATAGGCCACATTTCTTACTCGATCAAGAATCTGAAATGGACCAATAAATCATGGATTGAGCTTTCATCTCTTCCCGAATCTTGTAACTCCCTTCCATGGCAACAATACATGATCCCCAATACTAAATTCCACACCCTTTCGATGAAGATCCGCATAACTCTTTTGTCGATCTTGTACCATTTGTATACATTGTCGAATCATTTGGATCTTTTCCATAGTCATACGTACCAAATCAGGTCCCAACAATGTTGCTTCACCCACTTCATCCCAACATATTGGAGAGCGACACTTTCGTCCATATAATGCTTCAAATGGAGCCACACCTATACTTGCCTGATAACTGTTGTTGTAGGAGAATTCCACCAATGGTAAATACTTATCCCAACTCCCTTTGAAGTTTAGGACACAGAGTCTTAATAAATCTTCAAGAGTTTGAATAGTCCTCTCTGATTGTCCATCCATTTGAGGATGGTATGCCGAACAAAATCATAAATCCGTGCCCATAGCTTTTTGCAAGCTAACCCAAAATCTTGAAGTGAATCTTGGGTTACGATCCGAAACTATGGATACTGGCATGCCATGCAATCTCACAATCTCATTTACATACATATTAGCAAGACGTTCAAGGGAATAAGTCTCCCGTATCGGCAAGAAATGAAGCAAACTTGGTTAATCTATCAACAATAACCCAAATAGCATTTATGCCTTGAGAAACCGTGGGAAGACCTATAACGAAATCCATGGTAATATGTTCCCACTTCCATTTCGGAATCTCAAGTGGTTGCAATGGACCCTTAGGCACTTGATGCTTCGCCTTTACACGTTGACAAGTTAAACACGTCGAGATAAACTTTGCAATCTCTCTCTTCATATTGTTCCACCAAAATGTATGTCGAAGATCATGATACATTTTGGTACTTCCAGGATGGATTGCAAATGGTGTATTGTGTGCCTCCATCATGATCGTGTACTTCAAATCAGAATCGTTAGGAACACAAAGTCTGAAGTGGACTCGAAGTATTCCTTCTTCATCGATACTTGCTTCTGGAATAGTACCTTCTTGCACTTTCTTCTTCATATGCATCAGCTCCGGGTTTGTGGCTTGAGCAACTTTAACTTTTTCAATTAAAGTTGGTTCTATACGTATACTTGACATCATTGCATGGGTCCCCGGAGTCTTGAATTCTATCTTCATCTTTTGTAAATCACACAAAATGGGCCTTTGTGTTGACAACATCGCACTCGTTCCCGCATATGATCTTCTACTCAATGCGTCGGCTACCACGTTCACTTTTCTAGGATGGTATTGAATAGTGTGGTCGTAATCTTTCAACAGCTCAAGCCAACGTCGTTGCCGCATGTTAAGTTCCTTTTGAGTGAAGAAATATTTGAGGCTTTTATGGTCTGAATATATCTCCACTTTCTCCCCATATAGATAGTGCCTCCAGATCTTTAGCGTGAAAAGCATTTCACGCTAACTCTCTAGATCATGAGTAGGATAATTCCTCTCATATTCTTTAAGTTGTCGCGAGGCATAGGCTATGACTTTCCCACGTTGCATGAGAACACATCCTAACTCTTTGCCTGAAGCATCGTTGTAGACAACAAATCCATCCGAACCAGATGGTATTGTCAGAACAGGTGCCGAAATGAGTCTCCTCTTGAGCTCTTGGAAACACTTCTCGCATTCCTCGCTCTATACGAATTTTGTATCCTTCTGAGTCAGCTGAGTTAATGGGGTAGAAATTCAAGAAAACCCTTCCACAAATCTCCGATAATAACCAGCTAAGCCTAGAAAGCTACGTACTTCAGTCACCGTCTTCGGTTGCTCCCAACTTTGTATTGCTTCAATCTTCGCCGGATGAACAGATACTCCATGTTTTGACACCGTGTGCCCAAGAAATGCTACTTCCTCAAGCCAAACTTTCATTTCTTCAACTCAGCATAAAGCTTGTTTTCACGAAGCCTTTGGAGTACCAGCTTCAAATGGTGCTCATGATCTTCACAACTTTTGGAATATATGAGGATGTCATCAATAAAGACAACAACGAATTGATCTAAATATTCCTTGAATACTCGGTTCATCGTATCCATGAAAGCCGCAGGAGCATTAGTCAATCTGAAAGACATGACTAAGAATTCATAATGCCTATACCGAGTTCTAAAGGAAGTCTTTGGAATATCCTCAGTTCTAATCTTCAGTTGATGATATCCAAAACGAAGATCGATTTTTGAAAAAAAATTGTGCTCCTTGCAACTGGTCAAACAGGTTATCAATACGAGGTAGCGGATACCTATTCTTGATGATAACATGGTTCAATTCCCGATAGTCAATACAAAGTCGCATACTCCCGTCTTTCTTCTTTACGAATAAAATAGGAGCACCCCAAGGAGATGTACTTGGACGAATGAAACCGATGTCCAACAACTCTTGTAGTTGGACCTTTAACTCCCGAAGTTGAATAGGAGCCATTCGATATGGGGTTTTAGAAATGGGCTTTGTACCAGGTTCAAGATCAATAAAGAATTCAACTTCACGTTCTGGGGGTAGACCAGGAAGTTCTTCAGGAAATACGTCAGGAAAGTCAATAACAACAGGAATATTATTTAAATCTAACATGTCTTTATTCAAATTCATAACATGGGATAAGAAAGCTTGACATCCGTTTTTTAATAAACGAATGGCTTTATGGCTTGATATAACAATGATTGATTTTAATGGTTTAGTTGCTTGAATTCGAACAACAGGTTGTTTAGGAATATGAAAACTAACAGCCTTACGAAAACAATCAATTTTGGCATGATGAGTAGTTAACCAATCAATCCCTAAAATCACATCAAAAGCAAGTATCTTTAAAGAGATAAGGTCAACAGGTAATGTGATGGTGCCAACTTGGATCAAACAAGATTTATAAACAGTGGATGTGGTGAAAGTTTCTCCTAACGGAGTCTCCACAGATAGGTCAAAGTCTAATTTCTCCGGAGTCAACTTTAAATGTTGAGCACAAGCAGGAGAGATAAATGAATGAGTAGCACCGGTATCTAGTAATGTATAAACTTCGTAAGAATTTTCGATTAGCTTACCCGTGATCACCTCGTTTGGGTTCCCAGCATTTTTCCCAGTCACAACAAATGCACTTCCAAGAACCCTTGACTTTGACTTTTCTGGGACAACCTTTTGAGTCACCATCGCCGCTGGACTTGGTTTTGCTACCGTACAATCTCGAGCGATATGTCCTTCATTTCCACAATTATAACATACCTTGAACAGTTGTGGGCAGTTTGGGCTGATATGTCCCTCTTTCCTGCATTTGTAGCATCTGATAGGTGTGGTCGTTCTCCTCCTTAGAACCGATTCTTCTTTGGTCTTTGACGTCTTCGCATTGTCATTGTTAAATCTCCTCTTTTTAAAATCCCCCCCACCCCCGACTCGCTTCTTCTATTTTCATGGCCATGATTACCACCAGAGTGGTTGCCGCTCTCTGTCCAGTATTCTTCTTTCTCCATTTGGTTATCGTTGTTCGACGATGGCTGCTTTGTGGATCGGTATGATCCTCGGTTGTGGTCCCTCGGTTGACCGTACTCGTTATCTCGCTCTAATAATTGAGCCCTGTTGACAACATCTGAATAGAGAGAAAATATATGACAAATGAGATATTGACATATGCCGAGTTTTAAACCTCTCAAAAACATCCGCGTCATACATTTCTCATTCTCCACCAAATGAGGTGCAAACCTGGATAACTTTGCGAACTTTGCCTCGTACTGGGACACCGTCATGTTATTTTGTTCCAATCTAATAAACTCTACCTCCTTCATATGCCGAACACTTTCGTGAAAGTATTTGTCATTGAAGCGATTTTGAAATGTCTCCCAAGACATCTTGGCCTTGATTTGGATGGATGGGTACGCTTCACAGATTCCCACCAGTAATCTGCCTCATTACAGAACATAAAAGTGGCAAATGGAACCTTCTGTTCCTCCATGCATCCCAAGACATCGAATATCTTGGTAATCTGCTTGACCCATGTCTCCGCCTTAATCGGATCCGTCTTTCCCCAGAATTTTGGTGGTCCCAACTCCTTGAACTGCTTGGCTGTGACAAACCGTGTGTTGTTATCATTTCCTCTTGTATTTTGAACACGAGTCTCCCTCGTTTGATTTTACATGAACCGCAAAAAGCTTCTAAACATTGCATCGTTCATCGTCGTATCAGTGGTGTTGTTTACAGGAGAAACATTGTCGGCCTGTTGCACATTCTCCTCATTGGTGAGTACATGCGTCTCCACGGTCTCATTTACTCCACTGTTAACATTCTCAGTTGCCATTCTTAAATACTGCCATAAAATAAAGGTTAATTAAACCAATTAACATATCACATAATATCCCTATATTATGACCGACCAACAGATAAGCTTAGGTAGGACACACTAGCGAAGGATTTACTTGTGTCTCTCCCCTCCTAGTTCTATTCCCCGATCTCCGCCAGAGATCATATCCATAAGCTTTGATACCAACTGTGACGCCCCCAAAATAGGTATACATCACCCATTTTGAGTCGTCAATAACATGGTACAGAAACAACTACAACTTTATTAATACATCATAAAAATTGTGAGTTTAAATACAAATATTGTCTTCTAGACAATATCCATACCCAAATAAATCCTCATCACAATTATTGATACAATAATTTACAAAAATGGTGAGGACTACTAAACAACTCTCTAGAACCGTCATTCCATACCCCGACTAGAACTTGCTACATTCTCGCCTCCTGAGAAGAAAAATAGAATAAAAAAGAAAAGGGTGAGCTCAACTAGCCCAGAAAAGAATATTATAACTAAGATAATATAGAACAAATTATCGTTAGTCTTCAACAGGAAAAAATCTGAGAGAATATAATAAACAACAAGTTTTAGATCAATATTCGCAGCGGAAATAATAATTCATAGAAGAGTTACGTAGAGAATGAAATCTACTATTATCTATGAATTTAAAAGTCCATCGTCAATATTTTATCCCTGTAACATCAATCAATATTCATCTTGAATCAAATTTTCATCTTTGCACTACAGGCCCAAGATATTCATCAGTTGGTCATGTTCATCTCAACACCTGTTCATCTTCGCACTACGGGCCAAAGATATTCATCATAAAATCATTAATCTTTGCACTACAGGCCAAAGATATTCAGTTATATCATCATTTAGGACTGAGGATGATGAAAAAAAAATATTTTAAAGAAAACGAATCCAGTGAAACAAAAGAATAAGTATTAAGGATTCGTCTTTCGATTTATCCATGTCCAAAAATACCTCATAAATAATCATAGTGGAGTAAAATTCAAGAATGATCAAAACATGGATAAAATCAAAGCTAGTATCCATAATAGATATTTTGGATGAAAAACGAAATTTTAATTTTTCTGTTAATAGTGCCGTATTCGTGAATAGTGTCGTATACGTGAATAGTAATCCCGACACTAAACGACAAGAATTTCACAAGAAAAATACTCCCAATATTCCGGCATAATGATATTGAAAGAAATAATATCATTTTTTTAAAAAAAATAATAGCCCTTACCTTGAAAAGACAGTACTTCTAGTTGAAACACCGGATATAGGCTATGACTTGAACTTGAACCATATAGCAACACTCAAAGTATCAAAATACTCACAAGAATACACTTAATATATCGAGAGAGAAAGAGAGAGAAAACTTCAGTTTCTGGTGTAATTTTCAATTCTAACCTAAGCACCCTATTTATGGGAAAATGCTTTGAACACCAAAGAAGAAAATTTAATAAAATAATAATATACTTTTCTTAATTTCCTTAGCACACCTCACCAGCTGATTTCAACCATTAACATGTGCCACTCAAATGGAAAAAATGTTTTTCTTAATAAAAATAATTAAAACTTTCAAAAATTAATTATTTCGGAACTTCGGAACTTCGGAACTTCAATAATTCATGATAAATAGCCCTTTTTCAGAAAAATTCAAACCTCATGTCTTTTTCATAGGAAATTACATTATCTACAACTTTGCAGAAGAAAGTTTTTCCAAATTCCAAACAAAAATTGACCGAAATCCACAAACGGGCGATTTTATAGGCTATAATCAAATTTCAGTCAAGAAATGGGGTCCACCGGCATGTTTAACATGTTTTTAACATTTATTGTAACAAAAATACTCTTCCTCCTCATATACTCATATATCCCACATTCATTGTAAAAATATCACCATTATTATATTATTAAAATAATGAATTATTTTATCAGAAAAAGATAAAATGTTAATTTTCAACAATTGTCACATTAAAAATTTTCTCCATCTATATCCACATAAAATTAATATTTTTCTCATCATATAAATCAATAATTAATTATTCACAAATAATATTACGAATCACAATCGACAACCTAGGCGGCTCCCATGAAAGAGGGGCTTTCAATAAGGATTTCTCCTTCTTTGGCAATGCAATTAGATTAGATGACCTAACCTCTCCTTAGACAAAACTTTCTAGACATTGCCAATATTGCTATCTAATAATATTATTCAAATAATATGAATTATTGATTCGATAATAGAAAATACCGTGTAATGACAATTATTGAAACAACAATAATATAAAATATCAACGCATCAATTATTGAATCAATAAAATAAAATATAGAACAATAACTACTGTAACAATTATTGAGTAATGCCTTCTTACGTAAGAATCAATAATTGGTGCAATACTGCAAAGTATCTTCTTGTGTTTTAACCACAGAGTATTTCAACAAGATTATTGCAGTAATAACTACATCGTTATTTATAAACATCTTATATTTATCGTTTTCTTCATCCAATCGCTTTCCGTTATGGGGCCCACACAAGGCTGCGCCGTTGTACGAATATTCCCCGACAGTAAGAATATTCCACGATCAAATGAATATTTCCCAACAACAATGAATATTTTAGAACCACTTGCTTATTTAAAATATTTGCGCATTTTACCCATAACTAACCACATTAATCAAATCAACTCTTACTATTTCAAAATAATAAATAGAGGAAAAATTCAATTTTATTTATAATAAGTTGGGGTCTTACAATTTGAGTCCGCACCAAAGGAAGTTTAGTCTAGATTGACTTCAAGGGTAATTTAGACTTCAATAATCATCAACTAAGGATTTGTTGAATCAATAAGGATTCACTATCTATTCATGGTTTTAATGCTATAATGTAATCAATATCCAAATCAAAGATTGAATCTCAACTCTATACAATTGAATGAACATTGTGTTGGGTAAAATCTAATTATGCACAACACGTAAGTATACGTGGTCAACAAGTAATAAAGTGATAAGTTGAGTATCGTTCCCGCAGAGAATTAGTTAACAAGATTTACCAAGTACTAACTTATAACCAATTTAATCTTATTTAAACAAATGATTTAATATTTTAATTTAAAATAATTAATTAAACTATTACTAACTATCCCTAGAATGAAACAAGATAATGAAGACTCGAGATTACAATTTCACTTATTGTTTCATTTAAGTCAACACACTTCCTTTTAAGCCAAGTTATTTAGGATCAATAGATTCAATCTTCAGTTCTAATCTAATCTAGTGTTCCTAATCTACTATAATCTAATCTAATTGAATCCTCCTTCTCTCTACCCTAATCCTTGTGATTTTCTCCCTTTTATAAGTCTCTTTATCTGTCTTTAAGTCCTCTTGGAAGTCCTTGAGTCAATCGGATCGAAACAATCCTTCTCCAACTCAAATTCGGGCAAAAAATGGCTTTTCTGCGCATACCCCCGCCCCGACGGGGGTTTATACACTAAAAGGGCCCGCCCTAGTGGGGGTCCTTTCTATTTACCAGCTGGTATGCCCGCCCCGGCGGGGGTTTTGTTAAGGAAAAGCCCGCCCCGGCGGGGGTCCATTTTCTACCACAGTGTCCTCTGGTAAAATGGCCATAACAATTAATCCGGGAGGAGTTATGGGGCCTTCCACCTATCAAATCGAAGATATAAACGAGCTCTACAACTCTTATTCTTTGAGAATTGAGAAATAACGAACGGATGAAGGTCGAAATTGGGCTGGAAGTGACTGCTATGCAAATGGCCACCCAAAACAGTGAAGTTCAACGTCCGTTGGTACAAATGTCATAACTCTTGCATCCGAACTCCGATTGGAATGATTCAAGTTATTCCGGAAAGCTAAGAAGAAGCTCTACAATGTAAGACAAGTTCCAAGCCAAAAATATGAAATGAACATTGTGACGCCCCCAAAATAGGTATACATCACCCATCTTGAGTCGCCAAATACATGGTACAAAATTCAAATACAACTTAATTATACAAGAGTTGTATAAAATACGACAAAACATAATCTAAGAGTTTTAATAAGAATATTGTCATCTAAACAATATCCACACTCAATGAAGTCCTCATTACATTTATTGTCACACTATTTAATGTAATAGTGAGGACTACTAATGCTATCATCTGGACCGAAATCACTCCGCTCCCCGACTAGTCCTAGTCATGGCTTATGTTCTCATTTCACAAGAGAACAACGGTGAAAGAAAAGGTGAGCTCAACTAGCCTAAGAAGAAATATTATGACTAAGATAATGCGAATAAATTATCATTAGTCTTCAATAATGTTAAACCGATAAAATACAATAGACATCAAGTTTAACTACAAATGAATAAGCAATCCATTAGAAGAGTCAGTAGAGCATGATATCTACTATCTTCTATGATTTAAAATGTTTTCATCAATTTTTATCGATGAGACTCGATTTAATAAATAAACCACATCATCGAGTTATCCACGAACTACGGGCCAAGGATATTCATTAAATCATCAATGGTCATGACTATCTTTGAATAATCACGGTCATAATCATACCAAAAGCGCCCATCAATGCACTACAAAGCTCACGAGAACTTTTACCATATCATTTATAACATTATAGGTCATGATTATACCGAATAATTCCTTGTCATAATCATACCAAGTCCATCTATGCACGTAAGCCAAAGATGACTTTCATCACAATATAAGCATGAGGATGATGACAATGACATAATAATTCAATAAAACAAGTTCAAGAATAAATTTTAAAGATTTATAAGTTAATTTATCTTGAAATCAATTACATCCAAATTGTCAACATGATACTACTTTGTGGAGTAAAATTCAAGAATGCTCAGAAGAATATTTCCATGAAAAGATACCGGATGAAGCACAAATATCCAGGATATTCTACTAATTTCATGGAGTATAGAAGCCAAAACTTTAACCAAATGAGTATCATAGAATATATGAAACTGCAAATGGATTTTTACCCGCCATGCAATAATCCACGTAGACAGATCACTTCCACAATTTAATAAAGAATGAATACGAAGGATCATTCACCATGCATGTGATAATCCACACAAATAGGTTATTCAAACAGAATAATAAAGAATGGAACCATGTCATGCATAATCTGCACAAACAGGATATTCCAACAAAATAATAAGGAATGGAATAATAGAAGAATTCACCATGCATGCGATAAACCAAATGCAGAATGAGTTATTCCAATGTAATAATAAAGAATGGAACCGTGTCAAGCGTAATCCGCATGCATGCGGGATATTCCTACATGATAATAAAGAATGGAATAACAAAGAATTCACCATGCGCGCGATAGACCATACGCAGAAAGTTATTCCAATGTAATAATAAAGAATGGAACCAGGTCTAGCATAATCACGCATGGGCAGATATTCCAATGTAATAATAAAGAATGGAATAATGGAAGAATTTCACCATGTATGCGGTATTTCACAGGCAAAGTTATTCCAACATAATAATAAAGAATGGAATAACAGAAGCACTCTTCATGAATACGAAAGAAATAATACCCCTTACCTTAGAAAGAAATTGGATATTGGAGTAGAGAGGTAGCAGACTTCTTGTGACAACCCCAAATCCGGTACTTCCATTTCCACAGGATTTGGTGTTCACTGTACAAGCATCATCTATCTATCTACCCATAAATAAATACAAACCATGCAATAGAAATAAATAATAAAATCTCTCCCCTTATGGGGTTACATCAACTGAATAATAATAAATCCCAAGTTACTCTAACCTTAAAACATTTGTGCGGAAAACATAAACAATAAGTCTTAGTAACATCAATTCTAATTACATCACATAACCACATTAATAAAACATTCTTCATTACTTGCTAAGCTTGCCCTTGCCCTTACTAGTGGAAGGTTCGTCTGCTCTTTCGTTCTTAACTGCAATGTTATTATTACGCAAGAGTGAGCACGATTGCCCACAAGTATAACAATATAACAATGAATAATAACATGCGAGAGAAATAATAACTTCTGATATAAAGCTCAACTTTTGAATCAAGAATGAATAACAAGAATCAAAAGAAATTCTGAGGGTCATAAAACCTTGAACTACGTCCTAGGTTGTCAAGTGTTATTACTTGAAACCTTTAACAATCATAAGACTATGGACTCTCTTTCTCGTACTTAGGGGGATCAGCCCTTAGTACCATACTGTGCACAATATCTTAACACTAAAGCGTAAATAATCTCCTATACAGGGTTGTTCATCTCAGTTTGACATTCGAGTCCGCACCAAAGGAAGTTTGGTTAGGGTAATTCATCAAGGGATTCTGAAATTTAGAACGCTCATCAACTATGGACTAGTCGAATCAATAAGGGTTCACTAGTCTAACAAGGTTTAACAATGAATGAATATTTAACTTGAATAACATCTAAAAAGGTATACAATAGAATAATTATTGTATAACAACATCATGCTTCAAAGATTAATAAACTTTAATATATAAAGACAAAGCTTGATCAATAATAATGAGAACTTGCTCAATATCGAAAGATGAATTAATCAACTTATACAACGATAACAAGTAGGGTTAAGAAAACTTGCTCAACAAAAGTTTAGGGTAAGAAACTTGCCTCGTGCGTAGATTACACTTAAACAAACTCGTTCTTTGAATTAAATCCTACATACCAATTACGTTCACAATACCAGTCAATAATAATGTACTAAACATCATAAGTTATTCTTTGTCTAATCTTGACTTCATGACTATACTTAGTCAATTATTACACTTAGTATAAAATCAAGACTTCGCAAAAAATAAACTAATTATGCATTCGATCATTCAATCCACACGTAATTGTGTTATGGACATGTTAAGAATTTCTTTTAACATCTCATTATAGGTCTAACAAGTCTTTATAATCATTAGACTAAGTTGCTAACTCGTTTCTATACTTGTACACTTTTAAAAACTCAATTTCGATTATTTCGCTAAGTGGCGCTGTGGCCACTTTTTTATACTATGTCTTGTCGTATACATGCCATGGTGGTACTTTCTTTTGCCATGGCATAGTCATGACACGAGAAATGAGTCTCAGGGAGTCAGCCAGCAGAGCGAAACCTAGACTCTCGAATTTCAGTTCATGAAGAACACGTAATTCAAATAAATAAACACATCTTTAATCATAAATTTCACCAAATTAAACATACCCACATGTTATAATTCATATATAATCATTACCCAACATATATAAAGTGATTTTAACCCACAAAAACATATAATTACAGAATTCAACGTGCAAATTATACTGTTCTTGAAGTTTTGAACAAAATTTCCTAAAATTCAACGCCACGGATTCGTTATACAACCAAATCCAACCATTCAAATTTTATTATATTCATTTTAACATGCATAATCATATCAATGTGTGAATTTTGCAAAATAATTTATATTTGACATATAAAAATCACGATAAGGCCATATGGCCATATCAATGACTGTAAATTTTAAAATAACAAGACATAATCATACGTTGTAATCTTATGAAATTAATGATATGGAAACAACACATATATATATATATATATATATATATATATATATACATGTCATACAACTCAATTATTACATATATTCACATAACAATGTAATTTCCCAATTTCAGAGAATTACGTAATGAATAAAACCATATTTATGAAAACTTTAAAAGACATAAAATATATAAATCAAGTTGAAGAGATTACCCAAGCGTAGATTAGATAAATTGATAATTCTCTCTACTTCAATCACAGAGTTTCTCCCAATCTCTCTCAAAATTTTCTCAACTCTCTCTGTATCTCTCTCTGCTTAATATTAGACTTAGAAAAAATGAAAGAAAAGGAAAGGAAGACGATATATAATATAGAAATCAATCGACGTTGTTGTGGTCGATTACCCAATCATGGGTAATTGCCTCAACTTCCCCATAGTGCCATGTTTGGCTAGATAGAATAGGTTTTAAAAATTATTTAATTTAATAAAGCTTTATTATATAGTTTAAATAATGTCACATCCATATAAAATAAATCAATTATCTAAATTAATTTATTTTAATTAAAATATAGTAAATTCTCATTAATACACATAGTCACATAATTCAAATTCTCTTGATTAATAATATCAAATTATTAAATCTCTAATTAATAATTAAATTAATTAAAATAACATAAAGCTTATTAAATATTTCTTTTAATTCAATAAGCTCACATAATCACATACTTCTAATAATAAAATTCTCCACATTAATTTAATAAATATAACACATATAATTAAATTAATCTATCACCACTTCATCAATTAATTAATTAATCTAATAATTAATTCATCGAAAAATATTTATTCAATCTAATAAATATTAAAATTAAATTACAAAATTACGGTTGTCACATCTTTTCCCTCTTAAAAGGATTCTCGTCCTCGTAATCATAACTCAATAATTAATTCGTCCCGTTACATTCTCTCCCCTTACAAAGATTCTGTCCCCATAATAGCATATAACAATCTAAGTAAATAAATGAGGATAATTCTTCATCATATTCTCTTCAAGTTCCCACGTATTTTCTTTCAATCATTGTGGTTCCTCCAAATTACCTTAATGTAAGGTATTACTTTTTTCTCGTAACTTGTTCTTTTCTACGATAATTTGAACAGGAATTTCTTCGTAAGATAAGTCTTTGTCGAAATGTAGGGGTTCATATTCAATCATGTGCTTGTAATTGGGTTTGTAGGGTCATAGGACTGAGACATGGAAAACATTGTGGACATTCTCTAGAGATGGAGGTAAGGCTACCTCATAAGCAACTTCTCCGACCCTTCTCAGAACTTCAAAGGTTCCAATGAATCTTGAGCTTAGTTTCCCTTTCTTTTCGAACCTGATCTTTCCCTTCCAAGGAGAGACCTTTAAGAACACATAACTACCTGGTTTGAACTCAATATTCTTACGGTGTGGATCGACGTATTTCTTCTGTCTGTCTTGGGCTGCTATCAATCTCGCCTGGATCACTTTGACTATTTCTGCTGTTTATTGTACCAATTTCGGGCCTAGTAGTTATCTTTCGCCAACTTCATCCCAATATAATGGAGTTCTGCACTTTCTACCGTATAACGCTTCATAGGGTGGCATGCCAATACTAGCGTGGTAACTATTGTTGTAGGCGAACTCTACAAGTGGTAGATGGTCATCCCAATTTCCTTTAAAGTCCATTATACAAGATCTTAACATATCTTCCAATGTCTGAGTTGTTCTTTCACTCTGTCCATCTGTCTAAGGGTGATATGCTGTGCTCATTCGCAACTGTGTACCCATGCATTCCTGTAGACGTTTCCAGAAGTTTGACGTAAAACTCGAATCTCTATCAGAAATAATTGACACCGGAACTCCGTGCCTTGAAACAATCTCTTTCACATATAACCTTGCCAACTGATCTAGGTTGAATCTGATTTTGATCGGAAGGAAGTGTGCGAATTTCATCAATCGGTCAACAATAACCCATACTCTGGGTCCGTATCCTTTCTGAGTCGTCGGTAGGCCAACCACGAAATCCATCATAATATGTTCCCATTTCTATTCTGGAATCTCTAAAGGTTGTAGCAACCCACTCGGTCTTTGATGTTCTTCTTTCACTTTCTGACATGTTAGGCACTTGGCAACACAATCTGCAACCTCTCGCTTCAAAATTGGCCACAAAAAGTGTTGTCGAAGATCTTGATACATCTTGGTGCTACCAGGGTGAATCAAAAATCTTGAGTTATGAGCCTCGCTCAAAATTTCTTCCTTAATCTCTAGTACTGGCGGTACCCAAATTCTGCTCTCAAATCTTAATAGTCCCACTATCTATTTTGAATCTCGGTTTAGTCCCTTCAGATATCTTCTTCTTCACTTTCTCACATTCTTCGTCCTGAAGTTGAGCCTCCTTAACTTTATCCAGTAAGATTGTACCAGCTTGCATCTGGAACAGCTTCTCGTCAATTTCCATAGGATACTTCACTTCCAATTCCATCTTTTCCATTGCTAAAATTAGGTCCTCCTGAGCGGTCAACATCATTAATTTCTCCCGACCTTTTCTACTTAGGGCATTGGCCACCACATTTGCCTTACCCGAATGGTATAGAATCTCACAATCGTAGTCCTTAATTAACTCCAACCACCTTCTTTCACGATATTCAAGTCTTTTTGTGTAAAATATATTTTGGACTCTTGTGGTCTCAGATATATTTCACACTTCTCCCATAGAGATAGTGCCTCCAAATTTTCAAAGCAAAAACCATCGCAGCCTAACTCCAAGTCATGGGTCGGATACCCCTTCTCATAATCTTTCAGTTTTCGCGATGCATACGCAATGACTCTGCCATTCTGCATAAGCACACAGCCAAGTCCTTTATGCGATGCATCACTATAAACCACAAAATTTCTTGTGTCATCCGGAAGAGTTAACATGTGTGTCAGACTCAACCTCTTCTTTAATTTTGAAAACTTTCCTCACACTTCTCCATCTCAAACGAATTTCACCAATTTCCTAGTCAAATTCACAATGAGTTATGATCTTGGAAAAATCATGAATGAATCTTCTGTAATAACCTGCCAATCCAAGAAAACTTCTTACTTTCGACGGCATCTTTGGCTGATCCCAATTAATCATAGCTTTGACTTTGGAGTGATCCACCGAAATTCCGTCTCTATCAATCACATGTCCAAGAAATTGTACTCTTTCAATCCAGAATTCACATTTCAAAAACTTAGCATACAACTTCTCTCTTCTCAATGTCTCTAATGTCAACCTCAAATTCTCTTCGTGTTCTTCCTTGGTTTTTGAATATACCAAAATGTCATCTATAAATACCACTACGAATTTTTCCAAAAACGGCTTGAATACTCCATTCATTAAGCCCATAAATGCTGCAGGAGCATTCGTTAGACCAAATGACATTACCAAAAATTTGTAGTGACAGATCGTGTTCTAAACACATCTTTCAGACATCCTCCGGTCTCACCTTAGTTGATGATAACCACTTCTCAAATCTATCTTTAAAAAATATCTTGCTCCCTTTAACTGATCGAAACAAGTCGTCGATTCGCAGTAATGGATACCTATTCTTAATCGTGACCTTATTCAGTGCTCTATAGTCTATGCAGAGCCGCATTGTCCCATCCTTCTTCTTCATAAATAAAATCGGCACTCCCCACGGTGATATGCTTGGTTGAATATACTTCTTGTCCAGTAATCTTGTAGTTGGACCATCAATTCTTTCATCTCTACCGGTGCCATTTGGTACGGTGCCTTCTATATTGGAGCAGTTCCTGGAGCCAAATCGATCACAAATTCAATCGCTTTATCTCGAGGAAGTCCCCACAAAATCGTCCGAAATACGCTCATGAAATCTCTCACACTAGGAATCTCATCTATTTTCGAATTCTCTTTACAACTATCGACTATGTAAGCTAGATATCCTACACAGTCTTGCCTTAACAATCTTCCGCTCGCATCATCGCCGACAACTCGCTTATCTCAGCGATTTGCCATATAAAACACAACCTTCGATTTTGAGTCATAAGGTTAATACGCTTCTTCTGCCAGTCAATTACCACCCCATAATTGGATAACCAATCCATACCCAAAATAATATCAAATTCTCGAAGTCGAATAGGAATAAGATCTACGTTCATGATATTACCCTTAATATCTACTTTACAGTTCTTGTGCACATACTTAACAGGGATAATTTCTCTATTTGCAATTTCTATGTTCATGGGGTATTCTAACTCATCCTTAAACAATTCTAAGTTCTTAGCGAAGTCATCGAATATAAATGAGCAAGTAGCACCCGAATCAAATAACACATAAGCATTAACTTTATTGATCGGAATGATACCTGACACCACATCGCGAGACTGTACCGCATCCTGCACTATCATGTTGAATGTTCTGGCTGTTGGTCTATTGGTTGTGGTTTGTCCTGCAATGGTTAGAGTTCTTCCACCAGTATTTCCTCTGTTTCCTCCTGAACTCGTCCCTCCCGGCCCCTTCTTAGGACAATCTCTTGCAAGATGGTCCTTTGATCCACATGTGAAGCATGCACCCTTCTTTGGGTTCGGACAGTTTGGTGCTATGTGGCCTTCCTGACCACAATTATAGCACACTCGCTTCCCCTTCAGAAAAACTCCCAAATGCGTTTTTTCGCAGGTTGGGCATGGTTCAATCTTCTTCTTCCGCCTCCCCGCTGACTTCCAAATTAATTTAATTATAAGACCACTTTCTCTTCTCGACTCGTGATTACCCCTAGTGCTACCCCCACCGCCTTATTATTACTTTCCTTCTCACTCTTCTTCTTCTTTCTTCGCTCCCCGATTATACTTTGTTACTACATCGCTTCCACCCTCAAGTAAGTATGGACTTCTCTAACACTCCAGCAAAAGTGTTCAATTAGAACATTGATACTTTGCTATACAACCAGGGCTTCAGTCCTTGCTCAAATCGTCTTGCCTTCCTATCGTCAGTGTGCACTTGGTATGTGGTGAACCTAGCCAACTCGTTAAACCTTATCGTGTAATCAGCTACTGACATACTTCCCTGCTTCAATTCTAGAAACTGGACTTCCATCTGATTTTGTGAACTTGCCGGAAAGTACATCTCG
The DNA here is from genome assembly GCA_020205615.1 of Panax quinquefolius. Classification (NCBI taxonomy): domain Eukaryota; kingdom Viridiplantae; phylum Streptophyta; class Magnoliopsida; order Apiales; family Araliaceae; genus Panax; species Panax quinquefolius. Next base: position 164,656,867 of record CM035156.1, read on the forward strand.
AAGAACATTTCTTTGAATCTTTCCCAGGATACTACACCTTCACCTCCTCTCACTTTGTTTGCCTGCCACCAATAGCTGGCTTTGGACTTCAAAGATAAACATCAGATAAGGGCTCGGTCTTTCCTTACCCTAGGAACATTTAACACCTTCTCCATCTCCATTACCCATGTCTGAGCTTCAATTGGGTTTATGGAAACCCTTAAACTCTGGCGGTCCCACCGCCTTGAAGTCCTTAAACGAAGTATTTGGTGGAGCTTGAGGTTGATTATTAAGTGCTCCAGCTAAAAGGTTTACCAATCGAACGGAGTTAGTATCAAGGCGTCGTTGTTATTGTTTGTTGACCCTTCCCGGGCTTGTCGACAATTTTGTCTTCTCTAGGCATATTTTTGTTAGAATTTACGCTTATTAGATCTTTACTCAATCTCTAAAACATTTAAGACTTAACTAAACATTTAATCATAACTTACTTAACACATTACTTCAAATAAACTTTGACATTTCATTTAATTCAAAAGTCTTTACATCATAAGATAGCATCACTGCTATTTACATCAATTATCCCGAGATAAAGAATTTACAGAATTTAAAACATCAAAATATTCCTTTGTTTATAATCACATCGAAATTTACATCATTAACTATCAAATAGTTTCACATAATTATACTAATACTATCACTGTCTGTTAAGGTGCTGGATATCCTTGCTACGCTCCTCCTCCATGATGCGGCACATCGTTCTGCGATCTAACATATATGATGGTAGATCCTCAAACTGGATTGGATACTTCCTAACTCGTTCTTGGACCGCATCCATTGCATTTTGTAGTGTAGAGTACGTCTCCTCAAGTTTAGCCTTTTGACGACAGAGATCATCTTCTCAGACGATCAAGACAAATATGAGCGACTCTCGCACTCCAAATTTCCCTCCTCTCGCTATGGCAAGCCTCTCCGAGCTCTCCTTCAGATCCTTCTTTAACTTCTATTTCGCGGACTTATCCTCGATCCGACCCTTCTCGTGAACCAGATCCCACTCCACGCTTCCCAAACGTGTGAAGAGTCACAATCTCTCTATCCTTCGCTCAATAGTAATGGCGACTAACCACCTTTGCTCAACCAGATCCCAAACAAGATCTGTAACTCACGTTATTATCATAGAGTGCATCATACATCTCTGCATCAATGGAGTTCAATGGGAACTCCTCTTCTTCCTCTTCTTCTTCCTCCTCCTCAGGATCCTCCTCTGGATCAGTCTCTGGCTCATACTCCTGACTAGCAACAGTGATCAACGGAGATGGCTCTCTCTGTACAAGTTGTTCCCTAACGACATGAATGTCTCGGGGCTCCTCCTCTATAGGTAATCGGGGTTCCGCCTCCCCATCTCGACTAGCTCCTCCAACATTCGACATCCTGACAACAAAATTTTAAGTTTTAGTTACTAATCCGTGCTAGCGAACACATAGATTAACACATAAGCACATAAAGTCTTTTATTATCTTTAATGAATTTAGAAATTCATTTCTTAAAACTCGATAAGAGTTTACCACTACTATGTTCTCGATCTCCTACAAGGCTATTACCTAAGGTTGTTCCCCCTACCTAAGGTTTATAACCTTACAGCTTTGATACCAACCTGTGACACCCCCAAATCCGATACTTCCAATTCCACTGGATTTGGTGTTCACTGTACAAGCATCATCTATCTATCTACCCATAAATAAATGCAAACCATGCAATAGAAATAAATAATAAAATCTCTCCCCTTATGGGGTTACATCAACTGAATAATAATAAATCCTAGGTTACTCTAACCTTAAATCATTTGTGCGGAAAACATAAACAATAAGTCTTAGTAACATCAATTCTAATTACATCACATAACCACGATAATAAAACATTCTTCATTACTTGCTAAGCTTGCCCTTGCCCTTACTAATGGAAGGTTTGTCTGCTCTTTCGTTCTTAACTGCAATGTTATTATTACGCAAGAGTGAGCACGATTGCCCATAAGTATAACAATATAACAATGAATAATAACATGCGAGAGAAATAATAACTTCTGATATAAAGCTCAACTTTTGAATCAAGAATGAATAACAAGAATCAAAAGAAATTTTGAAGGTCATAAGACCTTGAACTACGTCCTAGGTTGTCAAGTGTTATTACTTGAAACCTTTAACAGTCATAAGACTATGGACTCTCCTTCTTGTACTTAGGGGGATCAGCCCTTAGTACCATACTGTGCATAATATCTTAACGCTAAAGCGTAAATAATCCCCTATATAGGTTGTTCATCTCAGTTTAACATTCGAGTCCGCACCAAAGGAAGTTTGGTTTGGATAATACATCAAGGGATTCTGAAATTTAGAACACTCATCAACTATGGACTAGTCGAATCAATAAGGGTTCGCTAGTCTAACAAGGTTTAACAATGAATGAATATTTAACTTGAATAACATCTAAAAAGGTATACAATAGAATAATTATTGTATAACAACATCATACTTGAAGATTAATAAACTTTAATATATAAGACATGCTTGATCAATAATAATGAGAACTTGCTCAATATCGAAAGATGAATTAATCAACTTATACAACGATAACAAGTAGGGTTAAGAAAACTTGCTCAACAAAAGTATTATCCATTAATACAGTAAATTCTCATTAATACACATAGTCACATAATTCAAATTCTCTTGATTAATAATATCAAATTATTAAATCTCTAATTAACAATTAAATTAATTAAAATAACATAGGCTTATTAAATATTTTTTTTAATTCAATAAGCTCACATAATCACATACTTGAATAATAAAATTCTCCACATTAATTTAATAAATATAACACATATAATTAAATTAATCTATCACCACTTCATCAATTAATTAATTAATCTAATAATTAATTCATCGAAAAATATTTATTTAGTCCAATAAATTTTAAAATTAAATTACAAAATTACGGTTGTCACTTTTTTCTTCTTCTTTCTCTCTATAATTTCTCTCTATAATAATTGCTCTAAAGTTTTAGTGAATTGGTGAGAAATGAAGGAAGAATGATCTTCTGTTTATAAGAAAATATAGTTTTGATAATTGCACGTTTTGGGGCTCAAAATATTATAGTACAATACCTTCAACTTTTCTTTCATTTTTAATTTAGTCCAGCAAGTATTATCAAACTTGCACCACCTCCCCTAATAGTAAATAATGTGAATCAATAGTTCAATCATGTGAATCAATAGTTATAATCATGTGAAAATACGAATTATCGTATAGTACCTCCATCTATACCTCCATTTTTAACTTAGTCATGCAAGTATTATCAATCTTGCACCAATTCCCCTAATAGTACAAGAATGTGAATCAATAGTACACACATGTGAACAAATAGTTATAATCATGTGAATTAATAGCAATTAATTGCTCATTTATCCGATTAATTACCCGACTGGTCAGTAAAACTTCCAGACATCAATTAATATCGAAATAAATGTAGATTTCCACTAACACTAATAATTCCAACACAATGGAACTATCAATTTCATCTTTAATTAACACGAACTTATTTATCATTAATATTATAACTCACAATATTTAACAACCAGGTCGTTCCCAGGAAAGAGGGGGCTTTCTGATAAGGATTTCTCCTTATTGACGCGCAATTAGATGATCAAACCTCTCCTTGATAAAAACTTCTAGACATTGTAAATATTGTAATTTAATAATATTAATAACTTTGTCGTCTCAATTATTGATTTAATAATATATCATATTATGCAGATGATACTGTGACAATAATCGAATCAATAATATGAGAGATATGATCGGCAATTCATGTAGCAATAATTGAGTATAACCGAGTGACTTCTCATGTAAGCATCAATAATCAATACGTGTGCTACTATGTAACCACGCCGACATCGTATTTTTACTACTAGGGTAGTTCAACAGTTTAACGGTAAAACTTCCGCCGTTAATTTTTTTAAAATAAAAGATAATTATGTCATTTTCTAACTACGATAATACTTTCGTCGTGGGGTCCACTAATGATTGTGTCGTCGTACGAATATTCCCTGTTAAAATAAATATTCCCCGACCAATCGAATATTATATAACCACTTGCTTACTTTGCAAAATTTATAAATATTACCCACAACTATAACATTATATCAAATCCACACCATAATATTCAAAAATATATTTCGAGAAAATTATTCTTTATTCATAAAAGTTGGGGTCTTACAACCTCCCCTTCTTATGAAATTTCTTCCTCGAAATTAGGGTGCGTACCTGGTATGTCTAAGAGGTGAGGATACCTTGATTTCATTTCAGATTCTAACTCCCAGGTCATTTCCTCAACATCGTAGTTTCTCCACAAAACTTTGACTTTAGGTATAACTTTAGAGCGTAGAATATGATCCTTCTTATCTAAGATTTTAACAGGTAACTCTTCATACGTTAAATCTTCCTCTATCTCGTCTGGTTCTAATTCAATAATATGGTTCGGGTCTTTCACATATTTACGTAACATAGATATGTGAAAAACGTTATGAACACGAGACATACTTGGTGTTAAGGCGAGTCTATAAGCCACAGTTCCTACTCGATCGAGAATTAAAAATGGGCCAATGAATCAAGGATTGATCTTTCCTCTCTTTCCAAATCTTGTAACTCCTTTCCATGGAGCAACACGTAACAACACATGATCTCCAATATTGAATTTCACATTCTTTCGATAAAGATCAGCATAACTCTTTTGTCGATCTTGTGAGGTTTTTATACGTTGTCGATTTATAATTAGAGGTATACCTATATATCACTATAATTATTTATGTCTCATTTGTCTACAATTAAATCATCTTCAAAATTATTCAATTGTTTATTATTACCATTTCATGATTAATGTAATTATTAACTTGCAATATTACTTGATTTCCCACCATTAAAAGGTTATTTAGTATCCTCTTAATTATTAATTTCACAATTAAAATAGTCACCATTATTATTCTAATTGTTTACCATTTATTAATCCACATTATTAATTTAAATTGTTTAAGCTTTAATGGTTAATAATTACTATTTTAATCACTTATTAGTTTCACAAATAAAATCATCTTTAGTTTTATTTGTTTAATTATAATTTAAGAAGTTCTTAAAATAGTCTCTAATATTACCTCATAATTAGAATAATTGTACCTTATTAATTCACAATTAAATTACTTTGGTTATTTAATCATTTTTAATTAATAAGATTTCTTAATATTACTTTAATTATTTATTATTTTAAGTATTATATTATTTTATTTTATTTTAGAAAAATCTCATTTTTTGACTCGGTTTGACCCGACCCGGACCCTTTTAACTCGACACGACCCAGTTTGACTAGGATCTGGGTCAACTAGAAATATGACCCAGCGCTGCAGAAAGGCTTTGGACCAGTGCCCCGGCACTCAAGGACAGAATGCTCAAGTTTGATTTTTCAACATTTTTTATATTTCTACCTCGATCTTTTGATTCATAACTTATTCATTTTACATCTAAATGAGTTCAAACCACTTCTAATATCTTATAAACTTGTATATCTTTAACATTTGATCTCTTAAATAATTTTGCAGAATATATATCTTGCCAAATTTATTTATTCTCCAAGCTAGGGTTCACATTAGGACATGTTTTACCAATTATTTTGCTACGAGTTCGCTTTAAGTCCGATTTCGATGATTCCACTTGGGTTATGATCAAATCCCATAGATGTTCAACATAAGATTTTTAAGTTAAACAAATAACTTACCCATTTTATGACATTTAGCATCAAACTCATGCTTTTAAACATTTCTATTTTAAGTTTCATGCTTGCATGCTTTTCTCTTGTTCTTGTGGTTTTAATTTCACATACAAGGCATATATACCATTTAATCTCCTTCCAATAGTCATCCTTATAAATTCGGATCCATCATGATCCCACAACACATAAACTCTCACAACCAATCATGCATTTCTACCTAGAATAAAATATACTAATTTTAACTTACAAAATTAAAACTAGGTTGTGAACTTACTTCTTTGATGCTTTCTTTCTCTTAGCTAAAAACTTCAAGTAGCTCTCCACCTTTGTTCCTTCTTTTTGGACTCACCAACATGCAAGAACTCTCCTAGGTTTTCTTCTTTTTCTCTCAATTCTCTTTAGCTCTCTAATATCTTCCAACACTTAGCCAATGAAACAAACTCTAGCAAATGTGTTAGGAGATCCTATTTATAAGAAAATCCATATATCATATACATGTACTAATACATGTCTATTACTTGTATTTTATACACCCAACTAGTTAATAACCAATAGTAAAAGTGAATTAGGTAAAAAGGTTACCAATTCTTACCAAACTTAGTCCTTCATCATTTAACCCACATGGCTTAACTTATTAGCAAAAAGAAAGCAAAAAAAATCAGCACATAGGTTTATTAGGGGTGGAAATTTCGACCATGGTGCCCCATTACCCCACATGTTACATTTTTTATTCCATCTCTTGCACTAGGCTAGCTTATGTACACATATACTTACATATATATACAACTAGACATATATATTCCCCCCCCCCCCACATATATATATATATATATATATATGTGTGTGTGTGTGTGTGTGTGTATACTCATTATATATATATATATATATATTATCATATGATCCATGTACATTGGGTTAGTCCAAATAATATTTGAATTGGGCTAGATGAAATTACTTATACACATTAGGTTCAATTATCAATCC